>JAQNDB010003987.1:0-26230 GCA_029204045.2 Tillandsia leiboldiana | reverse complement strand
GGACTCTGGCACCGTGCACCGTTTTGCGAGCGGACTCCGGCACGTGCACCGTTTTGCGTGCGGACTACGTTTTGCTTTGCGGACTCCGGCACCGTGCACCGTTTTGCGTGCGGACTCCGGCACCGTGCACCGTTTTGCGTGCGGACTCCGGCACCGTGCACCGTTTTGGCGTGCAGACTCCGTTTTGCTTGCAGATCCTGGCACCGTGCACCGTTTTGCGTGCGGACTCCGGCAACGTGCACCGTTCTGCGTGCAGACTCCGTTTTGCGTGCGGATCCTGGCACCGTGCACCGTTTTGCGTGCGGACTCCGGCAGCGGACATCGTTTTTGCGTGCGGACTCCGTTTGGCGTGCGGATTCCCGGCACCGTGCTCCGTTTTTGCGTGCGGACTCCGGCAGCGGACATCGTTTTGCGTGCGGATCGCGTGGATGCCAATTGCAAGTGTCTACGAGCAATTGGTGGCAAATCGAGGTGGGTGGCCTTATCTCCAAGTTTTATGGAATGTACATTAATTCTATTGATGTAGGACTATGCATGATAGTTTATTTCCTTGTGTAGCATGCTAGATTGTTGGAATGGCTATCCCTTTATTATCTGTTAAAGTAGTTATCTTGGAACTTGACCTAGCACCCCCGTCATATGTTGTATGTGTAACCAGACTAGTAGAAAACCCTCACTTGGGCTAGGGTTATTTATGCTTAGACATCCATACTGTTCCTTCATCCCTGGACATAGTGTTTTCTCGCCCGGGTAGTGGGCCGAGAGGTCGGGACTTGCTTTTAGTGTGGGATGCTTTTACACTCTTGCCTGAGAGCAGAGTGGACTCTGGTAGTTGTACTGGGTTGCTTGTCTGTGCCGGGAGCCGTTTGGGTAAACGGTAGTCCCGGGAGGTCTTGTTTCCCTGTTGTGCCGTCGTGGAGGGAGCCGTTGCGCAGACGGCAGTCCCGGGCCGTCGAGTATCTTCCGGTCCGTCTTGTTGGGAACCGTTGGGGTTGACGGTGGTCCCAGGTCGTTGAGTGTTGTCCGACCTGTTTTGTTACCCTGAGTTGTGGGTCGTCCCTGGCTGTGGAGTATCTCCAGCCAGTGAGCCTTGTGCTGCGAGCCGTTGGAGTGGCTAGTGTCTCGTGTTTCGAGTTAGCCGAGCAGCCGAGTCGTCGAGAGTGCTCCGACTGTTGTGCGAGGTATTTGGGGATCTTGAGCCCTACCGTTCTGAGAGTGAGCGTGGATTTTGACTAGCCTGCGTATGCCAATGTTTGATACTCTATGCCGCGCCGTTCTACTCAGTTGGAGTCGCGTCCTGAGATGCCGCTGTGGATACGATGGTTGGCCTGTTGAGGCAGTTTTCCGCAGTTGAGGCAACGATGGGCCTGTTGAGGTAGTTTTGCGCGAGGGATGAGTTAGTAGGACAGGACGCCCCACGTAAATCCCGTCCTCATGGGGATGTGTGGTAGTGGGCAGGAGCGTTCCTAGTCGACGGGCGCAGGCTTGACTGGACCTTTGAGGTAGTCAGTTCGTTTGGGTCGATTGAGCACCTTGGGTGCGAGTGGTCTCATTTACTTTCATCTGCTCCACTTTTTGGAGTATCTAGATAGAGGCATGGTAGCTGTAGAGTAGCTCCAGCTTTTCTTGTTTCTGTTTGCATTGCGTTGTTATCTTTGGCCTCTAGTAGACTTGGTGGGCAGACCGTTGGGCTTGTTGACGGCACCCACTGAGAACTACTGTGGGAAGTAGTTCTCACACCCGTCGTGGTGTCTTTTTCCCCAGGAACTTCTCCTCCTGTTCCTGTTGCTCCAGTTGCTGATCCTTCTGACCGAGGCGAGGGAGTCGCGAGCTAGTTCCCTACCCGTCATTGGAGTGTAGCGGTACCCCTTCAGAGGAGAGCTTCAGTAGATTAGTTTTCTTCTTTTTCCTCTGTTGAGAGACCTTTGTTGTGAGGTATAGAGTTGTACTTTATTTTACAGTTTGAGAGACTGTTGTAGTGAGGATATTCTTGTATCGAGAGTCTGTACACTGATGTATTCATTGGAGATACCTCCCTTTTGAGTTTTTGTATCAGAGGACTTTGTATATGATAGTATTTGGGGAGATGGATATTGTATTATTTTCAGTTGTACAGTGTTTGGACTTCAGTTTTAGTCGTTTACTTTCAGCTCTGATATCTGTATCTCTGTAGTTGATTCTTTCTGCAGGTTAGACGCTTCGTCTGTACGGCAGTTTCCGTACAAATGGCGGATCTGTTAGTGAGCCCGGGTCGCAGTTTCAACCCCGGGGCGTGACACCTAGAGCTTAAATACTCCTAGTTGGGAATGTGATCGTTGGCCTGCGGGTATGCGGCTCGGCTCAGGGTATGGTTCTTGGAAGGGCAATGGATTGGGACCGAGCGGTAGCCATTAATCAGAGTGTCGCACCCCCTTGGGTGCCAAGACGGAAGTAGGACCGTGCTTCTTGGGTTTTGTCGCCAGCTCCCCATGACCAAGGCATAGTCTTGAGGTTTTGGGTTGCGAGTTTGTGATTGTGAAGCAGTACAGATCACGAGGGGCGCAAGGCCAATGGGGAGCGCAAGTCGGACATGTTTGGCCACTTTTCCCATGTATTGGATTCCTGGCGTATTTAAGTTTCAGGGGAGACTCTGTCCGTTTGCAGAGTGATCCTGTATGTGTGGCGGGTCTGGGCACGTGCCGGGGAAGAGGGGTTCTCTTTTTTTTTTTTAAAAAAAAAAAAAAAAAAAAAAAAAAAAAAAAATTTACACGTCAAATATTCGACTTTTATGAATCGTTTCCGCTAAAGCAAACCCCCGGGGCGTGACAGATTAAAATATAACAACCTGGCCCACTAGCAATAATAACTCGTTGGGCCCAAACCACAGCCCAAAATGCTTAAGCCCAGTTATTATTACTAGTGTCCAAGTCTCATATAAACCCAATCACAAATCCATCCACATCCGATGTGGGACTATTGGGGGCGTCACAGACTCCCCCTGTTTAGGCCTGACGTCCTCGTCAGCCCAAACACACACACAGCAACCCAAGATCACCAGGCGATGTGAGACTCGTCTCGCTAGTCCTGTCATCTAGACCCAGACTCAGCCGAGACTCGCCACACACTTCTGGCTGGTTATTGGCTCTGATACCAAATGTAACGACCCGACCCACTAGCAATAATAACTCGTTGGGCCCAAATCACAGCCCAAAATGCTTAAGCCCGGTTATTATTACTAGTGTCCATGTCTCATATAAATCCAATCAAGAGGACTCCCCCCGTTTAGGCCTGACGTCCTCGTCAGCCCAAACACACACACAGCAGCCCAAGATCACCAGGCGGTGTGAGACTTGTCTCGCTAGCCCTGCCATCTAGACCCAGGCTCAGCCGAGACTCGCCGCACACTTCCGGCTGGTTATAATAACTGGGCTTAAGCATTTTGGGCTGTGGTTTGGGCCCAACGAGTTATTATTGCTAGTGGGCCAGGTTGTTACTTTTGGTATCAGAGCTAATAACCAGCCAGAAGTGTGTGGCGAGTCTCGGCTGAGTCTGGGTCTAGATGACAGGACTAGCGAGACGAGTCTCACATCGCCTGGTGATCTTGGGCTGCTGTGTGTGTGTTTGGGCTGACGAGGACGTCAGGCCTAAACGGGGGGAGCCTGTGACGCCCCCAATTGTCCCACATCGGATGTGGATGGAATTGTGATTGGATTTATATGAGACATGGACACTAGTAATAATAACCGAGCTTAAGCATTTTGGCCTGTGATTTGGGCCCAACGAGTTATTATTGCTAGTGGGTCGGGTCGTTACACGGAACCCTAGCCGGAAGAAAGGGAAAGGAGAAAGAGAAGGAGCCCGATCTTCCCGGACATCGAACCGAAGGCAAGAACGCGACCGAACAACCTTCCCGTCGATCTTCGGTTAGTAAAATAATTGTTATAAATTATTTGGGATTTTTCCGTCGTCCCTTTTGTTTGAGTTCTTGGGTTTTCCCGTCGTATCCGTCACCGTCGCCGTCATCGTCGTCATGCTAGGGCACGAAACGGACGGCGGAGGCGCGCGGTGCCGCTAGGGCATCGCGCGGAGGAGAATCGCGGACGGCCGATCGCCGCCGCAAGCGGCGATGGGACCGCGCGGGCGCCGCGGGGGCTCCGCGCGGGTCGTACTCGCACGGGCGCCGCGCGGCCACCGCGCGGGCGGCTCCCGCGCGGACCCGCAACCGCGCGGGCGCCACGCGGCCACCGCGCGGGCGCCGCGCGGCCACCGCGCGGGCGGCACCCGCGCGGACCCGCAACCGCGCGGGCACCGCCCGGGCGCCGCGCGGCTGCCGTGCGGGCGGCACCCGCGCGGACCCGCAACCGCGCGGGCGGCACCCGCGCGGACCCGCAACCGCGCGGGCGCCGTGTGGCTGCCGCGCGGGCGGCACCCGCGCGGAGCCGCAACCACGCGGGCGACGCGCGGGGCACCCACGCTGGCGCCGCGCGGGCAACCCTGCGCGCGGGCGCCGTGCGGGGCCGCACCCGCGCGGGCGCCGCGCGGCCGCCGCACGGGCAGCACCCGCGCGAGGCGCCGCGCCGCGTGGGCGCCGCCCGCGGAGACACGCCGCGCGGTTCCAAACCGCGCGGGGCTCCGGCGGACGGCGACGGCGGCGCGGGATTCCGATTTTCGTCAACCCGGACGGTGTTGGACTTTTTCGTCGAAAAGAGTAAATTGGGTCTTTTGTTTTGGGATGTTAGTACACGTTTTTGACTATAGTTATCCTTGCGGACTTTCTTTAGGTCCAGGTGCGCAGCGGGGGTGCGCGAAGGATTCAGGTGTTCCGATTTCTCTTCAACTAGGTGGGTACGGCTGCTATAAGTGCAACAAGTGCAGTAAGTGCATCTATCATCATTAAAATGCTCTTAATTTGTCTAATAAAGTAGATGGACAGTTTAACCTTTCGCATAATTGTATTTTATCTAACAATTGAAGCGGCTGCGGTCGCGGTGCTCACTACACGCCGAACTCGGCAAATCCATTTTCGGATGCTGCACGTAGACAGGCGGATTGGCCTCCGCATGGGTGTACTTTTCCGGAGAAGTGGTCTTTTTGACCCGTGTGCCTCACAAAGGGGTGGGAGCCGTGAGGACCTCTTCGCGCCTGCTGAAAATAGCACACCAGCACCGTGAAGAGGTTAAAAGCATTAAAAAGGTGTTTGCGCATGAGGGGAGACTTTAGTCTCTCCGACAGGTACTCTGGGGTTGGTCCCCAACTTAATTGATAAATCTGGGGTTGGTGCCCAGCTTTATTATGTACAGGGTTTTAGCGAAAGGTTCCAGTGTAATCGGTTTGCTCCTTATTCCTTATTGATATTTAGACATCTACTTTGTTTGTCACTGACTTGACCCACTCCGTGACAGGTATTACTAGGTGCGTTAGCCGGGATGGCGGTGAGACAGCGTCGCAAGGACCGTAGTCAGGATACTTGGTTTTTATCTCGTTTTCCTTATACTTTAAATAGTTAATTTGCTTGTGGATCATATTAGTCGTGGACATGTATTAGTTAGCGCTGTGGTTGAGGTGTACTTTTATACTTTTGATACTTTTAGTGATGTTTTCATACGCGGCACGTTTTCATGATAAACCAAATGATTTCGAAAATGTTTTCTCAAAACGAAGTGCCGTGTGGGCACGGGTTTTGCAACCGCTGGTTTTATCCTTTCTAAACGTTGATGCCGCTTTAATAACTCACTTGGAAAAAAAGAATAACAAGGTGTCGAGTGGACACCGGTCTTTTAAAACATTAGTTAAATTACTGTACTCTGTTTGACGAGGTATGTCTATTGTATGGTTGATGGTTGATGTATGATGTTGTAAACGAAACGCATGTTGTAAATGAGACGCCGTGCATATACAAAGGAGACCCTGTCCGTGGGCAGAGAGAATTTGTGTATGTGGCGGTCTGGCACGCACCGGGGATGAGGTTTAAGTTACTTTGTTAAGAAAAAAAAATAATACACGCAATTTTCCGCTTTGATAGACTCAAAAACCCCCGGGGGCGTGACAGATTAAATGGTATCAGAGAAAACAACCATAACCTTAGTAGACGTAATCCACATCCACAGTGTAGGGTGCCACAAGCAAATTGGACATGAGATAACCAAGGTATAGGTGCGTAGTACGTGAGAGTACGGGGAAAAGGGGACGTAATATAGGTGTAATCGTAAGACAGGGTGCTAGGGTTATAACCTTAGGGTTAACGTGGTTTCTTTGTATCACAGCAGACAACGGCCAGGATCCAACCACCGAGCGCTAACCATTCTCAATGGACAGGATGGATCCCGCAGCCGCAGCCAACCGCTTACTCCGAAACCAGCTACGCGACATAGCGGGGCAAATTCTAACTCTCACTGAGCGCCTAGGCCTACTGACTCAAGATTTTGAGGGTGTCGACCGCACCCAGAGAGACGCCAGGGACGACGCCTATCGGGGAATGCCACCGGCAGGGTTCCCCACTTTTAACGAAGCGGTTATGTTGGCCCGGCGGGCAGAGCAAGAACTGGCCGAGACACGCGCTCGGCAGAGTTATCCCTATCCCAGTCCGGCGCAGGACCCCTTCCAGCAGGGCCCGGCACTCAAACGCCCGAGGACAGAGGGGAACTTTGGAAAGGCGATGAGAGGAGAACCCAAACCGCAGAGGAAGCCGTGTCCCATATGCAGTGGGGCGCATCAGGTGACTGATTGTCCATGGAGACACGGCCACTGCTACCGATGCGGCAGACCAGGACATGCACGCTACGAGTGCCCACGGAAACCGGGCACCACCAGGCCTCCGGCACCGCGACCGGAGGGGACAGAGAAGACTGCTACACCCGTTCCGCAAGGGGGCCCCGCCCCGGAGGGCCGAGGAGGAGGACGTCCGGAGAAAGCACGGAAGGACGAACCGACACCAGCGAGGGGCGCGAAACCACCTCAGGGACCGTGCGTAATCTGCGAGGGTGCTCACTCGGTGGCGGAATGTACGTGGAGGTACCATTACTGTAATCAGTGCGGCTTACCGGACCACTCCCGTGCCTTCTGCCCTCAGAGGCCCACCCCCGCCGCCGCCGCCGCACCACCACAGCAGAAAGGACCAGAGAGTGCTACGGCCCCCGTTCCGCCAAAGGATTTGCCCGGCGACCAGCAATCCGCAGACTCCTCAGACGTCAAGTCCCTTCCCCAGCACGCCGTACGACGCTGGCCCAAGGGCTGTGGACGGACTCCCCGGGATACTACAGTGGAGGATGCGACGTCCCAGACCTAGTAACGGCAGGTAATTTTTGGTTTCTCTTTTCCCTCTTAGATTAGGAGCACCGGTTACACCTTAGCCTGCTACCCCTGTTAGACTCTCTCTCTCTCCCTCTCTCTAAAATCCTTAAGTATTAGGCGAAGCCTTCCCCGGCCGATGTACGCGGGCGGGCTTCGAAGCATAGGAGAACCTTGTGTACTCTGGGCCCGTTAAGGGCCATGCAAGGAATAAATAGGCTCCACCCTATGCCTTGCAGCCGAGAACCCAATGGGCCGATAGGTAGTTCAGGGCCGCTCCCCAGATAAGGATCAGCGGTCCCGTGGTAAGGGAATTTTCGGACGTGTTTCCGGTAGAGCTCCCCGGAATGCCATCGGAACGAGAGGTCGACTTCCATATTGAACTACTTCCCAGCACCAAACCCATCACCAAGGCACCGTACAGGATGGCCTTCGCGGAGTTGAAGGAACTCAAGGCACAGTTGGAGGACCTTTTGGATAAGGGTTTCATCAGACCTAGCGCGTCACCCTGGGGCGCGCCCGTCCTGTTTGTGAGGAAGAAGGACGGAAGTCTCCGGTTGTGCATCGACTACCGGGAGATAAATAAGGTCACCGTTAAGAACAAGTACCCCCTGCCAAGGATCGACGACCTCTTCGACCAACTACAGGGGGCGACGGTGTTTTCAAAGATTGACCTGCAGTCGGGCTATCATCAGGTCCAGGTCAAGGGGGAGGACATCCCCAAAACGGCTTTCCGGACTCGCTACGGCCATTACGAATTTACAGTAATGCCGTTCGGGCTCACAAATGCCCCGGCGGTGTTCATGGACATGATGAACAGGGTATTCAAACCCTTCCTGGACTTATTTGTGGTGGTCTTCATCGACGATACCCTCATTTACTCCCGTACAGACGAGGAACACGAAGAACATCTGCGCACAGTCCTCCAGACCCTACAGGAACAGAAACTCTACGCCAAACTCAAAAAGTGTGAGTTTTGGCTCCGTGAGGTCGGCTTCTTGGGGCACGTAATCTCGGCGGCTGGAGTCGCAGTCGATCCGAAGAAGATAGATTCGGTGACGGACTGGCACCAACCGACGACGGTGACGGAGATTCGAAGCTTCCTGGGATTAGCCGGGTACTACCGGCGCTTCGTGAAGGGTTTCTCCAAGATAGCCACCCCCTTAAACCGTTTGACTAGAAAGGGGGAAAAGTTCATCTGGACGGACAAATGTCAGAGGAGCTTCGAGGAGCTCAAGGATAGATTGACGTGAGCCCCGATTCTCGCCCTGCCAGAACCAGGGGAGGATTATGAAGTGTATTGCGATGCGTCGCGAAACGGACTGGGTGGAGTTCTCATGCAACGGGGAAAGGTTATAGCCTATGCGTCAAGGCAGCTCAAGGAATACGAGCGGAACTACCCCGTGCACGATTTGGAACTCGCAGCGGTTGTGTTCGTCCTCAAGCTTTGGAGACACTACCTGTATGGGGCACACTCCAATGTGTACTCAGATCATAAAAGTCTTAAGTACCTTTTCACCCAAAAGGAGTTAAATTTGCGACAATGACGGTGGCTCGAGCTACTGAAGGATTACGATTTAACGATCCACTACCACCCGGGAAAGGCAAACGTGGTGGCCGACGCCCTGAGCCGCAAGGGGCAGGCCGAGGAGGCAGGGGTAAGTGCCATCACCCAGCAAGATAGTCTGATTGCGAAATTTTCGCGATTAAGACTAGAAGTAGTATCGGCGGGTACAGTCGCACAACTTCTGACACTGGTGGTCAGACCTACCTTGCTTGACAGAATTCTCGAGGGGTAGTCGACTGATGACCAACTCCAGCTGGTGCGAAGTAGAGTAACTGCCGACCAAGAAGGTGATTTCACAGTAAACTCCGACGGCACGATACGATTTCGGGGACGAATCTGCGTTCCGGATCTACTGGAACTCAAAGAGGAAATCCTGCGGGAGGCGCATACTGCTCCATATGCAGCGCACACCGGGGGAACGAAGATGTACAAGGACGTCAAACAGACCTTCTGGTGGCCCAAAATGAAGGGAGACGTGACTCGGTTTGTGGCACACTGCCTGGTGTGCCAACGGGTGAAGGCCGAGCACCAGCGTCCGGCAGGAAAATTGCAACCCTTACCGGTGCCCGAGTGGAAGTGGGACATGATTACCATAGATTTTGTGACCGGGTTCCCGAGATCGTCACAGGGACACGATGCAATATGGGTGATTGTGGACCGTCTGACGAAATCGGCCCACTTTCTGCCCATACACACGACGTGGACGCGGGAACGACTGGCACAAACCTACATCAAAGAGATAGTAAGGTTGCATGGGGTGCCGACATCCATCACGTCGGACAGGGACACGCGATTTGTGTCAAACTTTTGGCAGAGCCTGCAGCGAGCAATGGGAACCAAGTTGCACTTCAGTACGGCTTTTCACCCGCAGACCGATGGACAATCAGAGCGGGTGATACAAATTGTGGAGGACATGCTTCGAGCATGCGTTTTGGACTTGGGCGAAGGGTGGGCACGGTGTTTGCCCCTAGTGGAATTTGCCTACAATAACAGTTACCAGGCCAGCATTCAGATGGCACCATACGAGGCCCTGTACGGGCGCCGCTGTCGGTCTCCAATATGCTGGGACGACTTGGGTGAGCGTAAGTTTCTGGGCCCAGATTTGGTGGAGGAGACCGAAGCAAAGGTGCGATTGATTAGACAAAGGCTACTGACCGCCCAGAGCAGACAGAAAAGCTACGCGGACAACAGACGCCGAGACTTAGAGTTCATGGTGGGTGAGCATGCGTTACTCCGAGTTTCGCCCTCTAAGGGGAACCGACGCTTCGGCATAAAGGGAAAGTTAAGCCCGAGGTACGTATGACCGTTCGAGATCCTAGAACGCGTAGGACTGGTGGTGTACCGATTAGCCCTGCCGCCGAACCTCGAACGAGTCCATAACGTGTTCCATGTCTCAATGCTCCGGAAGTACCTAGCTGATCCCTCTCATGCCTTGGATGCCTCCACCATCGAGTTGCGAGAGGATTTAAGCGTCGAGGAGACGCCAGTGCGGATTTTGGCGAGAGAGGACAAGAAGTTGCGCAAACGAACAATCCCCTATGTAAAGGTCCAGTGGAGCAACCACGAAGAGCGCGAGGCGACTTGGGAACTGGAATCGAAGATGAGAGAATGTTTTCCCGAATTGATTAGTGGGGTTTGTACTTAAGTTTCGGGACGAAACTTTTTATAAAGTGTGAGTGGTGTAGTGATCCGGCCCTTAGGGGTATTTTTGACACACATGTAATTATTTAAGCCTTTAAGTGAAATAAAATTATTCAATTCTTAAGAGTTGGCCAGTGTGTGGTGCTGGTATTGTTCTGCGATAGAGCGCGGAAAATGATGGCCGACGGTGCGATCGGATCTGAAATCCGATGTCAGGATCTCCCGGAACGGAATTCTTAGTGATGCGGTGATTAGTCATGCATCGGAATCCGTGCAAAATATCTTGCACCCGTTGGAGATAAGGTGGGTTATCTCGTAGGGGATAATTAATTAATTAATTAATTATCCGATGACGGAAAATATAATTTTCTTACGTACGAATTAAAGAGGAAATTAATTAAAGATATAATACGAGCTATATAAGGGATCCCGATTATCGGAAAGAAAAGAAAAGAAAAATAAAACCCTAACCGGTGAGGAGAGAAAGAAAGAGAAAAAGGAAAAGACGGAACCCTAGCCGGAAGAAAGGGAAAAGAGAAAGAGAAGGAGCCCGATCTTCCCGGACATCGAACCGAAGGCAAGAACGCGACCGGACAACCTTCCCGTCGACCTTCGGTTAGAAAAATAATTGTTATAAATTAATTGGGATTTTTCCGTCGTCCCTTTTTTTTGAGTTCTTGGGTTTCTCAGTCGTATCCGTCACCGTCGCCGTCATCGTCGTCATGCTAGGGCACGGAACGGACGGCGGAGGCGCGCGGTGCCGCTAGGGCATCGCGCGGAGGAGAATTGCGGACGGCCGATCACCGCCGCAAGGAGCGATGGGACCCCGCGGGCGCCGTGCGGGCTCCGCGAGGGTCGTACCGCACGGGCGCCGCGCGGCCACCGCGCGGGCGGCACCCGCGCGGACCCGCAACCGCGCGGGCGCTGCGCGTCTACCGCGCGGATTGGGAACCGCGCGGGCACCGCGCGGGCGCCGCGCGGCTGCCGCGCAGGCGGCACCCGCGCGGACCCGCAACCGCGCGGGCACCGCGCGGGCGCCGCGCGGCTGCCGCGCGGGCGGCACCTGCGCGGACCCGCAACCGCACGGGCGCCGCGCGGGCAACCCCGCGCGCGGGCCCCGTGCGGGGCCGCACCCGCGCGGGCGCCGCGCGGCCGCCGCGAGGGCAGCACCCACGCGAGGCGCCGCGCCGCGTGGGCGCCGCCCGCGGAGACACGCCGCGCGGTTCCGAACCGCGCGGGGCTCCGGCGGACGGCGACGGCGGCGCGTGATTCCGGTTTTCGTCAACCCGGACGGTGTTGGACTTTTCCGTCGAAAAGAGTAAATTGGGTCTTTTGTTTTGGGATGTTAGTACACGTTTTTGACTATAGTTATCCTTGCGGACTTTCTTTAGGTCCAGGTGCGCAGCGGGGGTGCGCGAAGGATTCAGGTGTTCCGATTTCTCTTCAACTAGGTGGGTACGGTTGCTATAAGTGCAACAAGTGCAGTAAGTGCATCTATCATCATTAAAATGCTCTTAATTTGTCTAATAAAGTAGATGGACAGTTTAACCTTTCGCATAATTGTATTTTATCTAACAATTGAAGCGGCTGCGGTCGCAGTGCTCACTACACGCCGAACTCGGCAAATCCATTTTCGGATGATGCACGTACACAGGCGGATTGGCCTCCGCATGGGTGTACTTTTCCGGAGAAGTGGTCTTTTTGACCCGTGTGCCTCACAAAGGGGTGGGAGCCGTGAGGACCTCTTCGCGCCTGCTGAAAATAGCACACCAGCACCGTGAAGAGGTTAAAAGCATTAAAAAGGTGTTTGCGCACGAGGGGAGACTTTAGTCTCTCCGACAGGTACTCTGGGGTTGGTGCCCAACTTAATTGATAAATCTGGGGTTGGTGCCCAGCTTAATTATGTACAGGGTTTTAGCGAAAGGTTCCGGTGTAATCGGTTTGCTCCTTATTCCTTATTGATATTTAGACATCTACTTTGTTTGTCACTGACTTTACCCACTCCGTGACAGGTATTACTAGGTGCGTTAGCCGGGATGGCGGTGAGACAGCGTCGCAAGGACCGTAGTCAGGATACTTGGTTTTTATCTCGTTTTCCTTATACTTTAAATAGTTAATTTGCTTGTGGATCATATTAGTCGTGGAAATGTATTAGTTAGCGCTGTGGATGAGGTGTACTTTTATACTTTTGATACTTTTAGTGATGTTTTCATACGCGGCACGTTTTCATGATAAACCAAATGATTTCGAAAATGTTTTCTCAAAATGAAGTGCCGTGTGGGCACGGGTTTTGCAACCGCTGGTTTTATCCTTTCTAAACGTTGATGCCGCTTTAATAACTCGCTTGAAAAAAAAGAATAACAAGGTGTCGAGTGGACACCGGTCTTTTAAAACATTAGTTAAATTACTGTACTCTGTTTGACGAGGTATGTCTATTGTATGGTCGATGGCTGATGTATGATGTTGTAAACGAAACGCATGTTGTAAATGAGACGCCGTGCATATACAAAGGAGACCCTGTCCGTGGGCAGAGAGAATTTGTGTATGTGGCGGTCTTGCACGCACCGGGGATGAGGTTTAAGTTACTTTGTTAAGAAAAAAAAATAATACACGCAATTTTTCGCTTTGATAGACTCAAAAAACCCCGGGGGCATGACATCAGTGGTATTTGGGCGCCAATTGGACACAAGTGATGGGCTCAGTGTGTTAAATGGATCACGTGGGTGATCGGTGGACCCCGTCGAATGCTTAGAAGTGATTCTGCGCGCAATGAATATTAAAATTGGGCTCAGCGCGAAGTTTGGACAAAAGAACATCTTCCCGGATGCCTTCGGCAATTTTTAGAGTTGGAATTTGGCAAAATGGACTTCGGATTTGGATTCAGCGCGCGAAAACGATGAAAATGGACTATTCACTTGTATTTTTCGGAGCCCGGATGACGCGCGCAATTTTTGAGGCTTCTTGGTACTGTTCCGGCACCGGCGGCGGCGGCGTGCGGCGGCGGAGCGCGGCGCGGTAGGCGCGGGCAGGTGCGCGGTCCACCGCGGAGACGTGCACCGAACGCGGGCCACGTGGCGGCTCCGGGTTGGGCCGGCGCAGCGGGCGCGGTCCACGGGGAAAGGCGGGTGTACGGTGGACCGGTTGGGGGACACGTGGCGCACACCGGTTGGCCGGTCCACGTGCACTCGGTCCACGGAGCAGGTGCGGCCGCCTCGGGGCGCGTGCCTGGCAGGCGGCACTGGCAGCGCGCACGTGGGCGCGACAGAGACGTGTTGACCAAGTGGCTGCCACGTGTCGACCACTCGTTGGTCCACGTGTCGTTCGGCGGGTGGCGGGTTTTGCTGTCGCCTGTTTGGCGGGCGACGTGGAGGCCTGCGGGAGTTTCGGGCGGCTACAGTGTTGGGCCGGCCCAACAGTGTGCGCGCCCGAAAGTTGCCCTGCCCCCGGAAATCCGGACTTGTTCGGTATTTTCTGATTTGTTTCTGGAGCCTATAAAAGCGATCCGAGCTTCCTTCTTTCCCCTTTTCTCCGGCATTTCCGAGCCTCCTCTCGCCATGGCACCTTCAGCAAAGATGATCCTCGAGCTATTCTGCATCCATCTGCAAAGTTTTGAGATTTTTGGTGGCATGCTTATCGAGGTTTCCATTTTTACGGCGCGGCGCGACGCTCGTCCATTTGGGTTCCCCTTCGTCGCGTTTCGGTGCGCGAGCTCCCCCGGCCTACTCCGACCACCTTTTTGAGTGATTTCTTCGCCGCTGGATGCGCGACGGACAGATCTACGATCTAGGTAATTTCAGCTTTCCCTCATTCTGCGGTTTTCGAGGTGTTTGTTCGAGCTTACTGTGACCCCATTTCTGTGATGGAGATTTGGACAACGGCGTGGTTTTTCGGCGATATCTCCGCAACCGGGCATCGTATGGCGACGTGCTTATACACTTTTTTCATCTACTCGACGCGTGGATTGTCACAGTATTTTTAGTGGATTTTTCTGAAGCTTGCCCGAAGGTACTCGTTTCTAAGGTATCGACGCGAGGAACGCGACAGTAATTTTATTGGATTTTTCAGAATCCGTTCTGCAGGGGTGTTTACAAGTGTTGCTGGACCCGATGGATTTGTAGACTTTGATTTTGGGGTACTTTTAGCTGTTGGAGCCGAGGCCTTCGCGACATGTACCGAGGATGCAGTTTCGGCAAAATTTGGACCGTGGGCGTCTGCGCTCTTCACCGACTTCAGGTTTACCTTGGTTTAAGCGCTTCAGGTGGGTAAGCTTAATAGTGGTAACTGTATAAGGTGTTTATGTTATGGCGAATATATGTGCACTTGTGGGGATGTCACCCCTCTATGATTGATGACCGACATATTTGTTGTACAACCGATACGAGCAAGAGGTAAGCAAGGAATGGCCTAGATCATGTGGTTCTTGTACACGTTTATTCATCAGCCTACTTGTGTGAGATTAGTACAGCATAGTTGGGACCTTTTAGCATGCTTTGCTATTACATGTTTTACCCACTTTTATTGTTTCTGAGGACAAAAGCATGTTTGTATGGTCATCTAGTTAGGCCATCTTTTACTGCTACACTACTTATTGGAACTTGACTTAGGAGAAACCATGCTTTTTCCTTTCTCCTCCTTTGTTAGTCAGGCGGTCTATATTGCTCGGGCGCGAGCAGGGGGTTTGGGATAGTGTAGTCAGATTCTTGGGATATGGGACAGGCTGGGCTTGGTGGCGGGGTATTGCGGTGACCGCGGACTTTGGGCGGTCGACCGGGTGGTTATTATTGCACCAGATTGGTTATCGGATTTCTCTAGTGGCCGGAGTTTCCTACTTATTTAGTGTGCGACCGTGCCGGTCAGGAGCCGGTCTGCCATTTATTTAGTGGGCGACCGTGCCGGTCAGGAGCCGGTCTGTCATTTATTTAGTGTACGACCGTGCCGGTCAGGAGCCGGTCTGTTACTTATTTAGTGTGCGACCGTGCCGGTCAGGAGCCGGTCTGTTACTTATTTTGGGTGCGACCGTACCGGTCAGTAGTCGGTCTGTCACCTATTTTGGGATGCGATCGTATCGGTCAGTAGTCGGTCAGTATTCCTGCAGCTGAGTTCTTGAGCATTTCGATAGTACGCAGGCAAGGCAGGCATAGTAGGCAGGCAAGGCAGGCATAGTAGGTAGGCAAGGCAGGCATAGTAGGCAATCAAGGCAGGCATAGTAGGCAGGCATGGCAGGCAAGGCAGGCATAGCAGGCATAGCAAGTTGTGCCAGTGATTACTGGTCTATGGATTGGGTCGATTGTGCACTTCATGTGCTAGTGGTTGCATACCCTTCGTTGGTTCTCCCATCTTGGGCATTTAGATAGAGGCAGGATAGCTGTTGAGTCTCCAGCTTCCTTATTTCAGTCCTTACGGCTTTGGTTATTTTACGTATCTTGAGGACTTACTGGGCAGACCGTCTGGTCTGGCGGTGGTACCCACTGAGAACTCCCTTTTTGGTGTAGTTCTCACACCCTTTGGGGGTCTTCCCCCTCATTTTTCCTTCCTCTCCCTTGTTTTGTAGAGTCTTATCGGGTGTTGCGGATTCTGCGGCGGTTGTTCGAGGCGAGGGAGTCGCGTGCTAGATCCCTACCCGTCATTGGAGAGTAGCGGTACCCTTCAGAGGAGATCTTCAGTTGATTAGTTGTTTTACTTTTCTCCTCTTTTGAGAGACTGATGTAGTGAGGATATATTATGTATTGAGAGACTGTACACTGATGTATTTATTGGAGTTACCTCCCGGTTGGGTTCAGAGCTTGTATTTGAGGATATTGTATTATTATTATTATTCTTTTTGGGAGGCGGACACTGTTGTATTATTTCCAGTTGTACAGTGATTGATTTTAGTTATACAGCAGATTTTTATTTATAGCTCTGATATCTGTTTAGCTGTAGTACTTTCTTGCAGGTAGGACGCTTCGCTTATGCAGGACGGCATAGGTGGCGGATCTGTTGGCAAGCCCGGGTCGCAGTTTCGACCCCGGGACCTGACAAAGCATCGCCGGGCATATAAAGCCGCGCCGGTGTGATAACAAACTCAATCACTGTCTGACCCCCAAGCTCTAGAGGGGAACTACCCAATGCTCTAGAGGGGTACTCGATATCTCACTATAGTAGGACTGGATCACGACTCTGATCAAAGTGGGAAAACCCATCCACTAAGGGGGAACCCGATCCCCAAACTGATGCGTAAGTAATCATCCGGTCAACTGCCTAATATCCGCGGTAGCCGCAATAACCCCTAATCCATAATCGGGTAAAATAATCTGTATGCGGTCAACCGCCTAATATCCGCGGTAGCCGCAATAACCCCTAATCCATAATCAAATACCAACTGTCCCTGACCCCAAGGTCCCGGCTACACTATCCCGTACCCCTGCTCAAACCCGAGCAACAAGAACCACCTGACTAAAGAATAAGGAGAAAGAAGCAAGCATGTTTTCTCCTAAATCAAGTTCCAATATAATAGTGTAGTAACAAATAGTGACCTATCTACATGACCATACAAGCATGCTTATGTCCTTATGAAAGATAAAGAAAGTGAGACAAATAGTGGTTCCACATGTGTATCAATTAATAGCTCCGCATGGATATAATCATCATGCTAAATCATTTTCCAACCACACATGTCTATAATCCACAATTTACCCTCACATAAATCATCCACCTATGCATGTCCAAAAGTTCCTCAAGTGGTACCCTCCCTCTAGACATTTCATATTATCCCAACATAAAAGTACATTCCACATGCAAGGTTAGTGCTAATATTATGTCCATGTAAACATGTATAAGTCCCAGCCACTATCAGAGTTCCACAATAGTATTTTCCATATGATAGGCTCACAATTATTGTAATTTAAGCATGCATGTCCATTAGGTGATCATTCAATATATCCAATGAAAGGATCTCTCTAATATTCCTAGTGGGCATGTCAGAATAGAGGGATATAGCAACCACCCACCTCGATCGCGAAGTACATGAAACACCACTTCAAACTCGCCCTCTCTGAAAGAAAATCCTGGCTCACTGCGAACACTGTAACAACAACCAACACGGTGCACAAATTAATCCTACAATTAATACAATGCCGCTGTCCGCACAACAGTTCACAAGATGGTCAATTTTCACCTGCGAGATGCCCTCAGAAAATTCCAGAAAAATAACCGTTGCGATCCTCGCGGCGAGCCGATCGAAACGAGTACTTGTACATCCAAATCCGACACCTGTAGGTCAAGAAATAATTAGAACATCGCCGTATGTCAAAACCTTCACGAACACAAGCCTGCAGACACTCAGTCTTAAAGAAGCTTAATTATCACCTTCAAAGAGTCCTCCAAAAATTCTGATAAAAATGCGGGTGCGTTCCTCACGAAGCGTAGATGTCAATCGAGTCCTCATACGCCTCATTCCGATGCCAGTAGACCGAGAAATCATAAGAATACTCCTCCGCTGTCCAAATTCTCACAGCGGTACAAGGGGTCAGAAGATACCTCAGGAACTGTGCCAAAAATCGAAAACGAGGCAAAGTGATCAACACGGAAATCGAAGGTTTACCTCTTAGGAACACACTGCCGAAGAAATCGTCCAAAAATTCCTCTTGGTTTGCGCAGAGGAAATTTCTGACTGAACAGCGACGGAAATGGGCCGAAAAAGGGAAACGTCGAGGCGCACTGTAAAACCAAGATCGCCACTGTCGAGCCTCTAAAAATCCAGGGGATCCACCGCAAGATCAAAAACATCACAAGGAACAAGTTTCCTAAAGGCCTCTCCCTCTCAATCCCTCTCTAAGACTCGAAAAAAGTAGAAAAAGAGAGAGAGGAGGGGTATTTATAGGCCCAGCCTAGCCCACCAAAGATCCGGATTCGGGTGCCGAATTCGGGCGCCTGAATCCGGCCCAAAAGAGCTTACTGTTCAAGCCCGAAACACTCCCAGCGCGCCACATCACCGCGCCCGGCGTCCCGCGCGCCTCGAAATCCATGTTTTGCATATTCGGGCTCCGAAAAATACAAGTAAATAGTCCATTTTCACCGTTTTCGCGCGCTGAATCCAAATTTGAAGTCCGTTTTGCCAAATTCCACTTCTAAAGTTTGTCGAAGGCATCCGCACTGGGTCCATTTCTGAGGTCCGATTCGTGCGCAAACACCTCCAGCACACAGCAAAGGCCTCCAAAAGCTGCTAAACACACTGCAGAAGTGTCACGCCCCGGGGGTTTGTTTTAGCGGAAACGGTTTCCAAAAGTCGTACGTTTGACGTAAATTTTTTTTTTTCTCTTTTTTTTTTCCTCTTTTTTTTTTTTTTGATAGCTAAGAAAACCCTTCTTCCCCGGCGCATGCCCAGACCCGCCACACATACAGGATCTCTCTGTAAACGGACAGAGCCTCCCCTGTATATGCACGGCGTAGCGTTCAGTACATACTCCAAACATACACAACCATTCAATCACAACAATTATTAACATACAACCAGCATTCTAATTTATTAAAACGCATGGCCGATCAATTTGGAAAGGATAAATCCACAGTTTTAAAAGAGCGCCTACCCGGCACTTACGTTTTGAAAACGAGTTTCGAAATCAGCATGAATCCACAAGGTTTTGAAAATAGTGCCCACACGACACCCAAGTTTTGAAATCCATTTCGCAATCCATAAATCCACAGGGTTTTGAAACCAGTGCCCACACGACACTTAGATTTTAAAAACGGTTTTCGCAATCTTTTCTTTGGTTTTGCCTTTTTCTTTTTCAAATGGCCAACAGAAACAAAAGGAAGAGTAACGCATAAGAGGATAACTAAATGCAACCCATACCGACATCCACGCCGACCCCACGAGGGTATCGAGAACCTCACACATAACTACAATGTAAATGAAATGCAAGAATGAAAGAAGAAATACAGTCCAGGGTCTCCAGCGACCCAGCTGCTCCTGCCCCGTCCTCACCGCCGCCTACCTCTCCCCTCGTCTGAACCCTGTCACGAAGTGGGAAGTCAGTGAGGAAAAAATAGTAGAGCAGGAGAATATAATAAAACAAACCGTGAAGACAACTGGAGCAACCACCCTCTCAAGGAGGAAAAGGCAACCTGTACACCTGTATCCTGTAATACCCGGCCACGTCGGACAACTAAACCGACGGTCCATACCGTACCTGCAGAAGCCCGACCACGTCGGACAACTAAACCGACGGGTCACACCGCTCGCACCTCGGCGCCTCAAACCACTAATAAGGGGCCCCACTACGTCACCTCGTGGGTATACACGGGTCATAGACCGCTTTTCCGGAAAAGCGCACCCTTCGCGGTGGCCAAACCGCGGGTGCGCGTGTTGCAGCCTCGAGCACAGTAACCACAATGCATGAACAAGAGTAAGATAGTAACATGTGTAATCAAGGTACTCTACTAACAAGTATAATCGAAGGTAAAACAGTAACACGTAACGTCAGGAGTATGATAACACATAACTACTAGAGTGCAGCGATAACATGTAGCATCTAAAGTAACGATAATAGGTAGCATTTAAAGTGGAACGATAATATGTAATATTTAAAGTAAACGGTCGTCGGAGATCGATGCTAAATACCACACTCAACCCACCTGTCGCTAGTAGAAAACAACGCTCGGCTCCCTCGCGTCCTGGTACGCTCGCTCGGACTCGCACACCCACCTGCCGCGAGGGAAAGTCAGCGCTCAGACTCGGATAAAAAAAACATGACCATCCGCCTGTCCCGGTTCGTGGCTCCCCGCCCGCACACGGGGCCGTGCGCGTGCCCAGCCCCGTGCGGGTCACCCCCACACGCGGGGCTGGGCGCGCGCCCGGCCCCGTGCGGGTCACCCCCACACGCGGGGCTGGGCGTGGGCCCGGCCCCGTGCGGGTCACCCCCGCACGCGGGGCCGGGCGCGCGCCCGGCCCCGTGCGGGTCACCCCCGCACGCGGGGCTGGGCGGGAGCCCGACCCCGTGCGGGTCACCCCCGCACGCGGGTCTGGGCGCGAGCCCGGCCCCGTGCGGGTCACCCCCGCACCGTGCGGGTCACCCCCGCACGCGGGGCTGGGCGCGAGCCCGGCCCCGTGCGGGTCACACGGGAACGCCGGTTTGGGGGGGGTCTTCGCACATGCGGCGGATTCCGGAGAATCCGTCGCCTATGCCCCCCCCCCCCCGTCTCCCCTTGCCGATTGGAACGATCAAGAACCCAAAAATACCATAACTGAAAACCTCCGTCTCACCTCGGTTTCGACGACGATGGTTGAGAGGGGAGGGATCGTCCGTTCTTGCGTGCCCGGTTCCGATAGAAAGCATGCGGTGTTCTTCCCTCCTCTCGATCGCTTCATCGCGGTGCTCCACGCCGATCAAAGGGAAGGTTTGGGGAAAGCGTTCTTGATCACGCTCGGGGTAACGCACGCCAAGGGTGAGAGGGAAAGAAAAGGGGTTCCCAAATCTGATTCCCCGAGCCTATTTAATTAGTCGTTTTGGCACAATTGGGTCTAAACCCAAAGTCGCAATAAAATAAAAATAACTTAAATTAAATTAAACCCGGGTCTGGTTTACCTCTAATAAGGCGTCCTGAACGCTCAGACTGCTACAAACTTCAGAAATTTATTCCGGGAGATTCCGGGGTCGGAAATCAGATCCGGTCGCGCCGCCGGTCTCCGTTTCGCGGGCTTTATTCTCCAAAAATACCCGCGAACCCCGACGGCCTGCCTAGAAACAACGAAACAATAATCGCACCCCAGCCCCTTAGCCGAAAAGCGGTTCAAGAAAAAGCAAAGGTAAGACCAAAAAGAGAAATAAACCCGCGGTTATTACACCACTCACCTCTAAAAACGAGTTTCGTCCTCGAAACTCAAACCCGGGTGGGGGGTGAAGAGGTCGGGGTAGCGCTCCCTCATCTTAGACTCCAGCTCCCATGTTGCTTTTCGCTCCTCATGGTTGCTCCATAGTACCTTCACGTAGGGGATAGCTCGGTTTCGCAGCGATTTGGTCTCCCTTGCCAGGATCCTCACAGGGGTTTCTTTGAAGTTTAGGTCCTCCTTAAGTTCGAGTGTACAAGCATCCAGGATGTGTGAGGGGTCGGAGAGGTACTTCCGGAGCATCGAGACGTGGAAGACGTCGTGGACTCGGTCGAGGTTTGG
This sequence comes from Tillandsia leiboldiana, assembly GCA_029204045.2. Taxonomy (NCBI): domain Eukaryota; kingdom Viridiplantae; phylum Streptophyta; class Magnoliopsida; order Poales; family Bromeliaceae; genus Tillandsia; species Tillandsia leiboldiana. The sequence goes on along the minus strand of JAQNDB010003987.1, from coordinate 4,607 downwards.
TGGTAGGGCAAGGCGGTAAGCCACCGGGCCAATTCGCTCCAAAATCTCGAATGGCCCCACAAACCGTAGGCTCAGCTTGCCCCTCAGCCCGAACCGCTTGACTCCTCTGGACGGCGAGACCCGCAAGAAAACATGCTCTCCCACTTGGAATTCCAAGTCGCGGCGCCTTTGGTCCGCGTAGCTCTTCTGGCGACTCTGGGCGGTCAGCAGGCGCTGTCTGATAAGGCGTACCTTCTCTTCCGTTTCCTCTACTAAATCGGGTCCCAAGAATCTCCGTTCTCCCAAATCGTCCCAACAAATCGGGGATCGGCAGCGCCTTCCATATAAGGCTTCGTAGGGCACCATCTGGATGCTGGCCTGGTAGCTGTTGTTGTAGGCAAATTCCACGAGAGGTAGGTAGCGTGACCAACCGATCCCCCAATCTAGTACACAGGCGCGAAGCAGGTCTTCGAGGGTTTGTATCACACGCTCCGACTGTCCGACCGTCTGAGGGTGGAAGGCTGTGCTGAACTGTAGTTTGGTCCCCATGGCCCGCTGAAGGCTCTGCCAAAACTTCGAGACAAAGCGCGTGTCTCTGTCCGAGGTGATCGATGCCGGCACTCCATGTAGTCTCACGATCTCACTAATATAAGCTTGAGCTAACCGTTCTCGGGTCCAGGTCGTATGAATTGGCAGAAAGTGTGCTGACTTGGTTAACCGGTCGACTACGACCCAAATCGCGTCGTGACCCTGCTGAGAGCGCGGAAAACCCGTGACAAAGTCCATGGTGATCTGATCCCACTTCCACTCCGGCACAGGTAGCGGCTGTAGCTTCCCTGCTGGCCGCTGATGCTCAGCCTTTATCTGTTGGCACACTAGGCAGTGAGCTACGTGTTGGGTGACGTCTCCCTTCATTTTGGGCCACCAGTAGATCTGTTTGAGGTCCTTGTACATCTTCGTGCCCCCTGGATGTGCCGCATAAGGGGCCCGGTGTGCCTCTGTCAAGATTTCCTCCTTTAACTCCAACGAATCCGGCACGCAGATTCGTCCGCGGAACCGTAGGGTGCCGTCGTTTTCCACCGCAAATTCGCTCTCTTGGTCTAGGGGAATCTTGTCTCGTATGCGCTGTAAGTGTTGGTCGGTCTGCTGTCCCTCCTGGATCTTCTCAAGTAACGTCGGCTTGACCACCAAGGTTAGGAGTCGCATAACCGTGCCTGCTGACACCACCTCCAACTGCATTCGTGCGAACTCCGCGATCAAGTGGTTCTGCTCCGTTATCGCGCTCCCAGACGCCCCTTCCTGATGCCCTTTCCTGCTCAAGGCATCTGCCACCACGTTTGCCTTCCCGGGATGGTATTGAATCGTCAAGTCGTAATCTTTCAACAACTCTAGCCATCGTCTCTGCCGCAAGTTTAATTCTTTTTGGGTAAAGATGTACTTAAGACTTTGATGATCCGAGAAGACGTTACAGTGGACTCCAAAGAGATAGTGCCTCCACAGTTTTAAAACGAAGATTACTGCCGCCAGTTCTAAGTCGTGTATCGGGTAGTTCTTTTCGTAATCCTTCAGTTGCCTAGACGCGTAGGCAATCACTTTCCCCTGTTGCATCAGAACACCACCCAGACCGATCCTCGATGCGTCGCAGTACACTTCATAATCCTCTCCGGGTGTCGGCAGCACAAGTATTGGTGCCCTGGTTAACCTCCTCTTGAGTTCCTCAAAACTCTCCTGGCATTTGGCCGTCCATATGAACTTCTCCCCTTTTCTGGTTAACCGATTTAAAGGGGTAGCAATCTTCGCGAAACCCTCTACGAAACGCCTGTAATATCCTGCCAATCCTAGGAAACTGTGGACCTCTGTAACCGTCGTCGGCTGCTGCCAGTCGACCACTGATTCCACCTTCTTGGGATCCACGGCGATTCCCTGTGCCGAGATCACATGTCCTAGGAAACCGACTTCGCGCAGCCAGAACTCACACTTCTTGAGTTTAGCAAACAGCTACTGCTCTCTGAGAGTTTGGAGGACCGTTCGCAAATGGTCCTCGTGCTCCTCGTCGGTAGTGGAATAAATCATTATGTCGTCAATGAAGACCACCACGAACCGATCCAGGAAGGGTCTGAAGATCTGGTTCATCATGTCCATGAAGACTGCGGGGGCGTTTGTGAGTCCGAAAGGCATAACCGTGAACTCGTAGTGGCCATACCGGGTCCGGAAAGCAGTCTTCGGGATGTCCTCGTCCCGAACCCGGAGTTGGTGGTAGCCCGATTGCAGATCGATTTTGGAGAAGACCGTCGCCCCCCTCAGCTGGTCGAAGAGATCATCTATTCTGGGCAGGGGGGTACTTATTCTTCACTGTAGCTTTGTTTATTCCCCTGTAGTCAATGCAGAGACGCAGGCTTCCGTCTTTCTTCCGCACAAAAAGTACCGGTGCGCCCTAGGGCGACACACTCGGTCTGATGAAACCTTTGTCCAAAAGGTCCTCGAGTTGTGCCTTAAGCTCCTTCAGCTCTGCGAAGGCCATTCGGTAAGGCGCCTTCGTAATAGGCTGCGTGCCCGGTAGTAGCTCGATAGGGAAAACCACCTCCCGTTCTGGGGGCATCCCAGGCAGTTCCGTGGGAAAAAACGTCGGGGAAGTCCCTCACCACTGGGACATCTGTAAGTGTCGTCGGGGGTCGGGTAGCCAAATCCACCGATGCTAAATGGGCCACACACCCTCCCTCAACCAGTCTTCTGGCCCGCGCCGCTGAAATAATCGCCGGGAAGGAGATGCTCTTGCCCATGATGTACACATGCTCGGGGAAGCCCGTTCCTGTAGTCGCAGCTGTCGCTTGTCGCAATCAATGAGTGCCTGGTACCTCGTGAGCCAGTTCATGCCCAACACCACGTTGTACTCCCTCAGGGGAATTACCACCAAATCCCCAGGGCATGCCAGTCGCCCTAGCATAATCGGGCAGGCGGCCACAAAGCTGACCGCCTCCAACGTCCCTCCCGCCGTTTGAACCGTCAAGAAAGTTTGGAGGGGTGCCTCCTCGAGATCATGCATAAATACGAAATCACGAGAAATGAACGAGTGTGTTGCTCCGATATCGAAAAGAGTTCTAGCACGGGAATTTGAAACGGAAGTAATACCTGCAAGTGCGTCCTCCGGCGGATCTGTATCTTGGCGGGTCATTGAGAAAACTCTCCCGCCTGGTTGTGGCTGCCTGTCCTCCTCGCGCCGTGGTGCTGGGGGTCATAGACGTCGACGCCATAGGAGCTTTCCCCCGCCCTGAGAGCTGTGGCGTGGGCGTAGAAGCTGCAGAGGACGCAGATCCCCTGCCTAAGGGGCAGTTTGCGGCGGAAGTGCCCCGTTTGCCGCACCTGAAGCAGTGGTCGCCTCTTTGGGGGCACTCTCCCGGAATGTGCCCTCCCCGCATATAACACAAGGCCTATTCCCCGGCCTCGGCCCTCCTGCTGGCGCGCTCCGGGGCCCCGCCTGTGGTCTCCACCATTTGGGGGGCCCGCCCCCACTCCAAGAGCCTCCCCCGAGTTCTGCTGTTGCCAGCTTCCGGTCCTCCAGCCGCGTCGAGTTCTCCCTTCTGGCGCGGGTGACCGCAAACCCCGCTCCACCGTAGTGGCTCTGTCGACCACTTTTTGGAAGGTGTGCAGTTCGGCTGCTTGCACCACCTCGAAGATATTGCTCCGCAAGCCATCCACAAAGAGTTGCGCCTTGTGAGCCTCGTCCCTTATGACGAACGGGACGCAGTTTGCTAGCCGACGAACTCTCGCTGATACTCCATGACCGTCCGGTTCCCCTGCTGGATGTGGTTCAGGTCATCCTCCAACTTTTTCTTGACACTGCTGGTGAAGAAGGCCCCGAACAGCTCCTGTTTGAAAGTTGCCCAAGACGGAAGTGCGGTACCCTTAGCAGGATCGGGGCGTACCGTCTTCCACCACAAGCGGGCGTTCCCCTCCAAGCAGTGGACTGCTAGGGGAACCCGCTCGTCATCCTCCATGAGTAAGTCTTCAAAAAGTTTCTCCATCGACCCCACCCATTTCTCGACGACCCAAGGATCTACCGTGTCCCCTTCGAACGTGGGTGGGTCGTATTTCTTGAAGTCCTTCAGGTTGCCCGCACCCGTCCCGCTCGTCCTCACAACCGTCCCTCCCTCGCAGGCGCGGCAGTCCAAGGTAGGGGTATGTAGTGACTAACGTCTCCTCCAGACAAAATAACCCTGCTAGTTGTCCCCGCGCCGGTCCCGTAGCCTCCGCCGCGGTGGCACTTTCGGTGGTGCCGCGCCGGTGCTGTCGGCCCCTGTGGAGGAACCGGGCGACCGTCACCGTCGCGCCTGCTGCTGTTGCGTCAACTGACGCACGTGCTCAGTGAGGTTTGCCAAGATTCCCCGCCATCTCACCGCAATTGCTGCAGCAGGACCTGGTTCTCCGCGGCCGTCGACGTCGCGCGTCTGCCTCTGGCGTCCCCGGCGATGATCTAGTACTGGCCATGTCTGTCACACACAACGAGGTCACATCCAGACCTTACCTACAACAACGACCACTTAGCTCGAGAGAAGACTCCATCCCCCCCCCCCCCCCCCCCCCCGATCACTCACGTTATCAGTCCTATGCCCTACCCATTTCATTCATTT
>JAQNDB010003986.1:0-26231 GCA_029204045.2 Tillandsia leiboldiana | reverse complement strand
TGGCTATTGGCTTGTTTTTTCTGAGTCCGGATGCCTAAAAACGGACTCCCAGAAGTTTTATTGTGTCTGCGTTCGTGCATGGGGAGACCGTGGACCGGCCTGGAGCGACATGGCGGCCTTTCATTGGCCGGTTCGCAGCTCGGTCCCACGGGAGGCACGGCTGGTTCCATGGACCGCCGTGCGGGACACGTGCGGGCCCGGAATGGCTTGCGCACGCGGCGCGTGTCCCAGTGTATATTGCGGCGGTTCTGTGGACCGAGTGCAGGACACGTGGCAAGTCTGCATTGGCTGGTTCACGTAAGCGCGGTCCACGGAGCACGTAGGAGCGCCTCGGGCGTGTGGGCGCACAGTGGCCAGGCGGCGCTGTCGGCCGCACGTGGCCGCGCTCGGAGTGCGGGCCACGTGTCGCCTCGCCATTGGCGGGCCGTACCTACCACCGTTGACCAGGCAGGGTGTCACGCTCCGGGGCTCGAAACTGCGACCGGGATCGCCACAGATCCGCCACCTATGCCAAACCCCGCATAGGCGCGAGCGTCCTACCTGCAAGAAAGTTGCTACAGCTAAACAGAATATCAAGCTATCAGATAAAACTGCTGTAAAATAAAATCAACCACTGTACAACTGGAAAAATATACCACAATGTCCACCTCTCAAAATGATAATTGTCAATATCCTCAGATACAAAACTCATAGCTCAAACAGGGAGGTATCTCCAATAAATACATCAGTGTACAGGCTCTCCATACATATCATAATCCTCACTACACAGTCCCTCTCAAAAGAGAAAATAAAATACCTAATCTACTGAAGATCTCCTCTGAAGGGTACCGCTACTCTCCAACGATGGGGAGGGATCTAGCTCACGACTCCCTCCGCCTCGATCAACACCGCAGAATCAGCAGCATCCGCTAAGACTCTGCAAAACAAAGGAAAGAAAGGGAAAAGAGGGGAAAACCCCCAGCGGGTGTGAGAACTACACCAAAAAGGAGTTCTCAGTGGGTACAATCGCCAGGCCCGGCGATTAGCCCACTAATACCTAGAGGCATAAATAACTAAGCAGTAAAAACTGAAGTAGAAAGGCTGGAGATACTCTACAGCTACCCTGCCTCCATCTAAATGCTCAACCTCTCACCCAATGGTCAAAGTACTCACGACGACACGGGACCACCATCAAACCTGACGGCTCCAACTACACTGCACTGGTCTAAACACAGCTACTAGACTCCACTCAGCCCCCAAGCACGAGTGCAACTAGAAAGGTATCTGACCGAATAAACCCAATCAATGAACCGGTATAGACCCGGTACTGCCTGCTCTGCCATCGAACTCAAGAACTCATATGTTTGGAAATACTGACCGACTACTGACCGGTACGTCGCATCCCAAAATAGGTGACAGACTGACTACTGACCGGTACGGTTGCACCCCAAATAAGTAACAGACCGGCTCCTGACCAGCACGGTCGCACACTAAATAAGTAACGGACCGCTCCTGACCGGCACGGTTGCACACTAAATAAGTAACAGACCGGCTCTTGACCGGCACGATCACACTAAATAGTAACAGACCGCTCCTAACCGGCACGGTCGCACACTAAATAAGTGGAAAACTCCACCCACTAGGGAATCTGATAACCAATCTGGTGCATAAATAAATGTCCAGTCAACGCCCAATATCCGCGGTTGCCGTAATACCCTGCCGTCTATATCCGCACAATAACTGACCTCCGTCAACCGCCCATATCCGCGTTGCCGTAATACCCTGCCGTCTATAATCCAGCACAATAACTGACCTCCGGTCAACCGCCCAAATCCGCGGTTGCCACAAAGCCCTCTAGTCCATAATCATATCCTACCACCGATGTCTTAACCGACATCCGGTCAACCGCCCAATATCCGCGGTGCCGCAAAACCAACAATCCACAATCCAGGGCCCGGCTACACTATCCCAAACCCTGCTCAAACCCAAGCAACAATAACACCTGACTAAGAATAAGGAGAACAGAAGCAAACAGGTTTCTCCTAAGTCAAGTTCCAGTATGATAATGTAGCAGAAAAAGGTGGCCTATCTAAATGTCCATACAAGCATGCAAGGTCCTTTACTGATAAAGCAATTACAAGTATTCTAACTTTTACAAACTAAGTGCATAGAACCTCCAATGTACATGATGCATAATACATGATACATGATACAATCTTGATACATGATCTACTAATAATAAGCTTTTCAAGATGCAAGCCCTAACCACATGCTTTCACAAGAATAATGAATTTCCCTAACACCTTGCTTTTCAAGATACAATCACTTTCAATATTTTGTTGCAAAGATAGGAAATCACTAACAAGTAATCTTTCCAGAATATGAACTCTAACCACATGCCCAAACCTTCCATTATACATACAACATGATATGGATTTAGAATGATTTCCATGTGTTTAAACTACACATCTAAAGCAAGGAAACACAACTTACTAACATTCAGTTCTCTAACAATGCAAGTAGTAACAATGAATCCATAATCTCATACAAGCATGCTAGGTCCATTTCACAATTCTAACTAGCAACATGATCAAGCAACACTCTAATACGCCTAGTGGGAAATCAAAAGTAGGAGGTTTACAACAACACCCACCTCGAAAGCTAGATCCTTGTCCAAAGGGAAATCCACGCTCAACACAAAGATTCGCCACAACACTGATCACAACAACCCCAAAGAATATAATTAATCATACAACCAATACAACATCACACTCAAACACATGCTGTCCAAATACCAACAGTCCAATTTTGGGCAATTTTCACCTGCGAGTTGATCCCAGAAAAATCCAAGAAAAAATACTGTCACGATCCTCGCGACGAACCGGTCGAAACGAGTACCTGCACGTTCAAATCCGAGTCTTGTACATCAAGATAAAAATCCGACAAAGTGACCCTCTCAAAAGAATCCTGTACAAAAACTGTAGCACATAGCTCTGGAAAAAGGGGGTTTTCACCTTCGGGAAAAGCTCAGAAAATCCAGGAAAATTCGAGGATGTTCCTTGCGATGTGTAGATGCAAAAAGTGTATAGGCACGTCTCCATCCGATCTCCGAGCGCAAAGTGTATCGCCGAAACACTGCGGCGCTATCCCAAACTCCGCCCAAAAATAGGTCAAAAGAAAGCTCGGGAACTCAAAGATAAGCTTGAAATGAAAGGAAGCTCAAATCACAAAGATCGTAGCCCTACCTGTCGTGAAGACAACGGTGCAAGAATCGACGAAAACAGTGGTCGGAGTAAGCCGGGGAGGTCTTCGTACCAAAACGCGACGAAGGGGATCACACATGAACGAACGTCGTACCGCGCCGTAAAAATGAGAACCTCAGGATGCGTGCCGTGAAAAAATCCAGGAATCTACAGATGAATCCAGCTCTTGGAGAGGAGAAACTCTCATGAAGGTTGCACAGTGAGGCGATGAGCAGGAAAGGAGTTCTCTGCTGAAGAACTCGGACTATATATAGGCTGGAAGAAACAATTCAGAAAATGCCGCTTGAGTCCCTGGTTTCGGGCGCCCATTTCTCTCGGGCCGCTACAGTGTTGGGCCCGGCCAAACACTGTGCGGGCCCGAATTCCTTTCGGGCCTCCACGTTACCCGCGAACAGGCGACAGCGAAGCCTGCCGCTCACCTTGCGCCACGTGCCCAATGCGGCGTCGATGCGTGGCGCGTCCAGCGCGGGAAATCCGTCAACGCGCGCCCACGTGCGCGCCTGTGCGCGCCGCCTACCAACCCTATACGCACGCGCCCCGAGGCCCCTCGCAATCGTTCCGTGAACCGGGTCCACAGCACCGACCAGTAATAACATGCCACGCGTCCTGCCTCTGGTGCACGTCGGCCCCGTGGACCGCGCACCTGCCCGCGCGCCTGCCATCGCGCTGCGCGCTGCCCGCGCCTGCCCGCCGCCGCGCCTATGCCTGCCCGAGCCCGCGCCGCCGCCCTCCGCCGTCGCCGGTGGTGCCCCAGCCGCCGGAACAGTGCCCCTTGCCTCGAAAACCGTGTTTTCGCATCCGGGCTCCGAAAAATACAAATGAATAATCCATTTTCATCGTTTTCTCGCGCTGAATCCAAATGCGCTATCCATTTTGCCAAATTCCAACTCTAAAAATTGTCGAAGGCATCCGGGAAGGTGTTCTTTTGTCCAAAACTTCGCGCTGAGCCCAATTTTAATATCCGTTTCGCGTAAAACCACTTCTAAAGCTCCGAAGGTGTCAACCGATCACCCACGGGATCCATTTTAAACCCTAAGTCCATCACTTGTGCACAAAACACCACCGACACACCACGTAGGCCTCCGTAGGCTGCCAATCAACCAGTAAACTCATCGTGGGGTTCCGGGTCCTCACACAGGGACACGCGGCCAAAGCTCAACCACCCGCGCACGCTGTCCGCTGTTTGGGGACACGTGGCGGGCGTAGGATGATTCGGGCACTGCGCCGACGGGGGACGGTGCGACCGGGGGGATTCGGGCGCCCGAAAAGTGCGCCCGAATTCGGCCCAAAGGCTTATTGGGCTGGGCCTTTAAATAGGCTTCTTTGGCCTTTCTTTCTCTCTTTTCTGGACATCTTCCAACAGAGAGCTTAAGGAAGCTTCTCCCTCTCATAGTGCACTATACTTTGGAGGACTTTGAGGATTTTTGGAGGTCACTACTTCGGCATTTTCTGCATTTCGGCGCACAGCGACGCTCTTACACCGGCGGCCCATTTCGTCGCGTTTCAGTGCGCGAGCTCCCCCGGCTTACTCCAACCTCCGATTCAGGCGATTCTGGCGTAGTTGGATTCACGACAGGTAGGGCTACAACTTTTGTTTTGTGCTCCCCTTCTTTTCGAGTTTATCTTGGAGTTTCCCGGGCTTTCTTTTGACCCATTTTTCTTCGCGGAGTTTTGGAGAGCACTTGGGTATTTCGGCGATATCTTCGCGCACAGGCATCGGATCAAGGCGTGCCAAAAGTTGTTTTGCATCTACACAGTGCAAGGAATGTCCTCAAATTTTCTTGGATTTTTCTGAGCTCTCCCCGAGGTGAAAAATTCCTTTTCCCAGAACTTTGTGCTGTAGATTTTGAGTTTGGTTTGTTTTGGGGTGGTTCCCTTGCAGAATTTATATCTCAGTGTAGGAAACTCGGATTTGAACGTGCAGGTACTCGTTTCGACCGGTTCGTCGCGATGATCGTGACAGTATGTTTATTGGAATTTTCTGAGCCTTTTTCATAGGTGAAAACAGTGCAACTCTGGACTGTTGTGTATGGACAGCTTGTAATTGAGTATTTGTATGTTTAATTGTGTATTTTGGGGTATGTTGTATAGTGATGTGCTTGTGGCAATTGATCTGTTTCGGCGAGGATTATTGGACGGGGATTTAGCGTTTGAGGTGGGTACCATTGTAAACCTCCTACTTTTGATCACCCACTAGGCATATTGTCACGCCCCGGGGTCGAAACTGCGACCCGGGCCCGCCAAACAGATCCGCCACCTATGCCAACCCGCATAGGCGAAGCGTCCTACCTGCAAGAAAAGTACTATAACTAAACAGATATCAGAGCTATAAATGAAAATCTGCTGTAACTAAAATCAATCACTGTACAACTGGAAATGAAACAACACCGTCTGCCTCCCAAAAATAATATAATACAATATCCTCAAGTACAAGCTCTAAACCCAACCGGGAGGTAACCCCAATATATACAACAGTGTACAGTCTCTCAATACAAAATATCCTCACTACAATAGTCTCTCAAAAGAGGAAAAAGAAACAACTAAACTACAGATGATCTCCTCTGAAGGGTACCGCTACTCTCCAACGCCGGGTAGGGATCTAGCTCGCGACTCCCTCGCCACGATCAACAACCGCAGAGCCGGCCACACCTGCTAAGACTCTGCACAACCAAAGAGAGGAGAGAAAAAGGGGGGAAAACCCCCAAAGGGTGTGAGAACTACTCCAAAAAGGGAGTTCTCAGTGGGTACCACCGCCAGACCCGACGGTCTGCCCACCAAGTCCTCAAGAGACAAAAACTAACCCAAGTCATAAGACTGAAATGAGTAAGTTGGAGACTATCAACAGCTACCCTGCCCCTAACTAAAGGCTAAAAGGGGGAGAACCAAACAGTGGTATGCAACCACTAGCACATGAAGTGCACCATCGACCCAATCGAGCTGACTGCCACATCTGGTCCAGTCAAACCTGCGCCCACCTACAACCACCTCCCGCTGACGGGCAGGAATTACGTAGGGTGTCCAAACGGACTAACTCGCTATCGAGTAGAGGATCATGCAGGCTATGGTCAAAATCCACGCTCTCTCTCAGAACGGATAGAATCATGATGCTCAACCTCTCACACAGCGGTCAAAGTACTCGCAACAACACGGGACCACCGTCAACCAGACGGCTCTCAACAATACTAGCACTGATCTAAACTCAACTACCAGTCTGCACTCGGCCCCCAGGCACGAGTGTAACAATAAAAGTATTTGACCGAAATAAACTCAATCGAATGAACCGGTATAAAACCCGGTACTGCCTGCTCTGTCACCAATCTCTCGAACTCAGTATATCCACTGTCCAAATGACCGGAACCCAACACGGTCTGACCGGCACCCGACACGGTCTGACCGGAACCCAACACGGTCTGACCGGAACCCAACACGGTCTGAAGCCTACTCCGGAGCGGCACTCGAGGGGAGCTACCCACACGAGTAAAGCATCTCAGTCATCAACATCAACAGTATCTCGAAACAGCAGGACTTGATCATCAATCAGATCAAAGTGGGAAAACTCAACCACCAAGGAAAGACCCGACCTCAATCGGATGCAACTAAACGATAAGTGGGAAACTCCATCCACTAGGGAAAACCGACACCCAATCTGGTGCATAGAGAAACATCCGGTCAACCGCCCAATATCCGCGGTTGCCGCAAAGCCCCACAACTAAACCAACCTGTCCCAGACACGAAGTCCCGACTACACTACCCAGACCCCCTGCTCGAACCCGAGCAACACTGACCACCTGACTAACAAGAAGGAGAAGGAAAAGCATGGTTTCTCCTAAGTCAAGTTCCAATAAGTAGTGCAGCAGTAAAAGATGGCCTAACTACATGACCATACAAGCATGCAATGTCCTCAAGGAAATAAAGGGGGTAAAGCATAATAATAGTTCCTTTAGGAATAAGCAACATGCCGGAATCCCAAAACTAGATCTGTCCACAACTCAGGGTTCATTAATAGAATGATCATAATAACTCCTCAGAGTACAAATCCGCACATAGCTACGAAATCCTGTCCCAAATCATAATCCAACCACAAGAAAGGCTATGTGCTAACATGGCATGTTATATAATTTCATAGGGTAACATTATCCTAGGTAAGCTTACACTAGTCATCACATAGATGTCCAAGTCATGCAAGTCCTCAGTATACCTCATAAATACTATTCTTGCAATCATTTATACCAATATCAATAACAAGCTTACCTACTTACCAATATAAACTATGTACCCTACACATGCATGCATCAGTCATAGAGGGGTGACATCCCCACAAGTGGACTTATACTTGCCACAACATAAACATTGCCTTAAACAATTACTGATAATAAGCTCACCCACCTGAAGCGCTTAACCCAAGGCAAACCTGAAGTCGGTGAAGTGGGTAGACGCCCGCGGTCCAAAATCTGCCAACAAAACACCCTCGGTACAAGTCGCGCAAGCCTTGGCTCCAAACAGCTGAAAACACCCCTGAGTACAACAATAAGGCTTAACATTACACTTTTATTCCAAAATTAACCAAACATACACCATCTGAAAACCAGTCCCAAAGCCGCGCATATTTCACCTGCTGCAAGTGCCCAGAAAAATCCAATAAAAATACCACAGTAATCCTCGCGTCGATACCTTCGAAACGAGTACCTGCACGTCCAATTCCGAGCTTCCTACACTGAGAAACAATTCCGACAAGGGAACCACCCCGAATCAAACTACACTCAAAAACTGTAGCAACAATTACTGTTCACAGATAATCTTCACCTTCGAGAAATATTCAGAAAATTCCAAGAAAATTTGGGCATATTCCTCGTGATGTGTAGATGCAAATCGCCTCTTGAATCGCCCCAATCCGATGCCTGTGCGCGAAGATATCACCAAAACACCGCGCCGCTGTCCCAGAACTCCGCCCAGAAAAAGGGGTTACAAGATGATCCGAAAGACCCATGAAAAACTCGGAATGGGAAAGACCAGTAAACATGGGAAACATAGCCCTACCTGTCGTGAAGCCAACGGCGCAAGAATCACTGAAAAAGGTGCTCGGGGTAAGCCGGGGGAGTCCTCGCACCAAAACGCGACGAAGAAGACCACAAACGAACGAGCGTCGCGCCGCGCCGTAAAAATAGAAACCTCGATAAGCGTGCCACCAAAAATCCCAAAACTTTGCAGAAAGATGCAGCCAAACTAGGGGATCAACTTTGCTGAAGGCACCCCGGCGAGAAGAGGCTCGGAAATGGCGGAAAAAGGGAGAAGAAGAGAGCTCGGATCGCCTTTTATAGGCTGCAGAAACAAATGGGAAAATACCGGTTATGTCCCAATTTCCGGGCGCATGCCACTTTCGGGCGCGTACTGTAGCAGCCCGAAAATCCCAAAGGCGCGCACTGTAGCAGCCCGGAAGTCCCCTGGGCCTCCACGTCGCCCGCCAAACAGGCGACAGCCGCACCCGCCGCACGCGTCGCGCCACGTGGCCACCCGCGGACGACGACACGTGGCACGCTCCCCGGTCAACGCCCGCCTGCCGCGCCCACGTGCCCGCCTGACGCCGCCGCCTGCCACCCTGCCGCGCACAGTAGACCCACCAATAGGAGAACGCCACGTGTCATGCCACTTCCTAGTGAACCCGGTTCACGAAATCATGTGGACCGAACCAATGCAAACCTGCACGTGTCCAAGCCCGGTGCACCGTAAACCCTGGCCATCCCGAAACTGCGTAGACCAACCGCGTGAACCCACCTCTAGGATGATGCTACGTGTCACCCCCGGTCCACCGTGCGCCCCGCACTCCCCCGTAGACCGCGCCCCGCGGACCGGGCCCAATCCTGAGCCGCCACGCGTCTAGCCCCGGTGCACGCTGGCCGCAGTGGACCGGGCGGCCCGCGCCTCAGTCGCACGCGCTGCCGGCGGCCGCTCCGCCGCTGCCGCCGCCGCGGAACACTGCTTCCGTCTGCTGTGAACAGTGTCCTGGTGCTCAAAAATGACAAGTGGGTAGTCCGTTTTAACCGTTTCGCGCGATGAATCCGACTTTGATGTCCATTTCGCCAAATTCCAACTCAAAATTTGCCGAAGGCATCCGGAAAGGTAATCCTTGGTCCAAACTTCGCGCTGAGTCCAAATTTAATATCCACTTCGCGCAAAACCACTTTCTAACGATCCGACGGAGTCCAATGATCACCCACGGATCCATAAACACACTGAGCCCAACACTAATGTCCAATTGGGGCACAAATCCCACCAACACGCCACATAGGCCTCGGGAGCTGTAGATGATTCCAGTAATCTCGACGTGGGGATCCAGGTCCTCACATCCTCCCCCACTAAGAAAAGTTTCGTCCTCGAAACTAACTAAATCCCCCAAGGTCCCACATACCACGGGTAGGTATCCATCAATAACGCCTCCAGCTCCCCGAAACCATCGCTCACTCCCCGTGATTACTTCCCAACAACAACAACAACAAGTACGGCATGGCCCGACATGCGATTTTCTCATCTCTCGAGCCAGAAATCGCAACAGGCGTCCCTCGTACTCCAACAATCACAGATCTCGGAAGGGGCAAGTCAATCACGGGCGAGGGATCCAAAAGCAAAACACTCCTGAGCTGAGACGTGAAACAATACAGAGGCCCCCCCCTCAAGAGCCGGGGGGAAAACAGAATAATCAACAGCGCAACACGCCCCAAACCACCTCCTGGTGTCTACTCAACCAGGATCACCCGAAGTATACCCACAGATTCCTCTTATGAGGAAAAGGATCCAATAAGCTGGGGCCTTCACTCGGTCACTTCCGATCCACAATCACCCGAGTGGCCTACTCAACCACGAGCTTCCCTCAAAAGGGATCCTCATGAGACACGATCACAAGCCACGGTTGGACACTCAACAAGCCACATAACTCCAACAGACCCACGGGTCGAAAAGATGCCCTGACGGGGACCAACCGTCAGTGAACGGGAGGGAAAACTGGCTCGAAAGGCGATCAAAATGCGGAGGCTCAAAACTCGCGGTCAAAAATCCCAAATCAGCAACAACAATCCGCGAAAATCCCACTCAAGATGCTGAGTAATCAGAACTGATAGCCAAGCAGGCATGGCCTACGCCCAGGTATAACAATCCAAGCTGGAAATAAAGGACGTACTGAAAGGCTCAACTGTGGAATCCAAGCTGCCTGCAAAACAGCGGTTCATCTTGCCCCAACTCTCATAGGGTTGGACTAAAGAAGTGTGGACCGAGATCCACCCACGGTAAACTCTACCGCCGCAATGGGAGGCATCACCAAAACACACAATTCCATCTCCCAACACAGGAACCACTAGCATTGGCGCTAATACCAGTCACATTATCCATTGGCCATGCCCCCCCCGGCACCGCCAAGTCTAGAAGCTTCTCACCTCAAGAATGAAAGTTGGTCTCAGGTCAACTTGAATAACATCCACTTGGTCGGGTTCCACCGCCGTCCCTACGGCTCCAACAAAGCGACCCAAGAAGGTATGCTTCTGCAGCTACCACTTGTACTTCAATAACTTGGTCATACCGCTTCATCCACACGGGCATGATAGCACATCCACAAAGCGCTCCTCGTATCCAGTCACTCTGGGAGGCAAATCAAAATATCATCGGGAAAACACCACTCCCAGTCCCGTCCAAGTACAACTGGGACCTACTATTCCTCAGATCTTGAAATCCACAGGGCAATCGTCATTCCATTGGCCTCACTAACAACTCATAATGCCCCCACCGCGTCCAAAACGCCTCCTAGGCGAAGTCCTCAGCTGTCTAACACCAAGTGGGTACTCGCATCATACACCAACTGCCGGAGTACAACTCCATCATAAGGTCCTAGATACCCTAAAAGGACCCTCACATTCGTGTATCAACGATGTGGCATCACCACCGTATACCAACGCGTGGCACTAGGTCAAACAGACCCCTCGATCCATCGGACCCTGCAACAGTGCCAAGGCTCTCTCTCAGCTCTACCGGCGATATCCAATGAGGTGCCGTCCAGGGTGGCGCGGTTCCTCGAACCACGGTCAACGCAATCTCTATCTCCCTAACCGGCGGCATTACCAACGACTAAGGTGAAATCACACCCGGGATCTCATGGGAAGCAGAGATATACCATGAGTCCGGTGCCGCCGTAAGCACCTCTCACTCTCCCGCTTAAAACCAGAGTGCTCTAACAACCTCAACGAGCAAGCCTCCAATTGCCCGCTTGCCGAAGATCAAAGTCCTCTCTTGCCGCAGTCGAACATCCTGTGGCCATAGTGCCCAACAATCTCTAGCATAAGGTCAAAACACCTAATTGCTATAATTTCCAATAATTCTGCCGGTAACTCGCGGTCTCGGCCGCACTGGACATGATCCAAAAGCCTCCTCCAGTGCACAACAACAACAGGAACCTGTACCTCTAGTGCACGTGGTAACAAATCTGCCTCTAACCCATGTAAGAGTGGAACATGCTCTAACTCCGACTACCGTGGTGAAATCCCACCTGCGACACTCAATCCACTACCGTGGCACCCTCACACCGGGCGGCACAGATTCACCCGCTCAAAGCAAGTGGTTGTCGCTCAATCTGCCTGAAAATCAGGGCTATCACTAGGAAGCACGACCTCTGTCTCTGATCACATTGAGGCGACGAACAAAATCCTCCGCAGATAACAAATCCACGCCATCGCTGCGCCACTCAAATAAAATACCGACGTCGCCTTCGGGGTCCACCCGACCTCTGACATCTCGGGAATTCGTCATCCAAGAAAAGAAAATTAGTCATGCCCCTGCCGGCCAATCTGTCCTCCATCATCCGGCGCCAAGCGCCAAAATCCAGAACTCACCTCTGGCGGCAGATCTCTGCCCAAAGGAACTGCAATGCCACGCTCCATACAAAATGCCTGCTCCAACGAGGCGTCTAAATCTACAATGGAGGGACTGAATAACAGAAAGGTGTCCTGGCGCAATCCACTCCCAGTCTCATATATCCTATGCGCCTCGTCCCTAGAATCTGGAGCGCGCAGTTCAACAACTGCATACACTCACAAGCACAGGGAGGCTCTCAATTAATCACTCCATCACCACCAGCCGCGACTCTGCCTCCAAAGGCTCCAAACCCAATCTTACGAGTCGGGGTGGTTCATCTGCGAAATATGGCTCAATAAGTCGATCATGTCCTACAGCTCACCAGCTGTCAACCATCCACCCCTGCCTCGGTGTCTCGACACTAAACCTTGGCACAGAGGGGGCTACTCAGTGCTCCGGCAACTGTGTCACCAAGACCAGCTGCTCCCACAGCCGCTGATAAGCCTCTGACAATCCTGTCATCTGGGTCCGGGGTTCTCTGACCTCAATCCAGGTATCCGGCCCAAAACCAACTGCTCAAGCTCAACCGCTATGACAGGATGCACACGGGTCAAAACCCAGCGTCGGGGAGACACCGCTCGCCACGACGAAACAACAAAACAGCTGTAACGACCCGGCCCACTAGCAATAATAACTCGTTGGGCCCAAACCACAGCCCAAAATGCTTAAGCCCAGTTATTATTACTAGTGTCCATGTCTCATATAAACCCAATCACAAATCCATCCACATCCGATGTGGGACTATTGGGGGCGTCACAGACTCCCCCCGTTTAGGCCTGACGTCCTCGTCAGCCCAAACACACACACAGCAGCCCAAGATCACCAGGCGATGTGAGACTTGTCTCGCTAGCCCTGTCATCTAGACCCAGGCTCAACCGAGACTCGCCGCACACTTCCGGCTGGTTATTGGCTCTGATACCAAATGTAACGACCCGGCCCACTAGCAATAATAACTCGTTGGGCCCAAACCACAGCCCAAAATGCTTAAGCCCAGTTATTATTACTAGTGTCCATGTCTCATATAAACCCAATCACAAATCCATCCACATCCGATGTGGGACTATTGGGGGCGTCACAACAGCACACAACAACACTCGACCCAATCCAGCGAAAGTCTAAAGCATGTCACCCGTTCCACAGCATTATGTTGTCTGCAGCCAACATAATTTCTTAGGAGAATAAACATGCCAATCACTCCTCCCGTCCCCTGGGAGAGGTATAAAACTCAATCAGGACTCTCGCAAAATCACGACTCTCACAAAGTCAACCAAGGGTCAAACCATAAGCCTAGGGTTTCTAAGTCCACCATGACCTACAACCTAGGCTCTGATACCACTCTAATCTGTCACGCCCCGGGGTCGAAACTGCGACCCGGGCCCGCCAAACAGATCCGCCACCTATGCCAACCCGCATAGGCAAAGCGTCCTACCTGCAAGAAAAGTACTATAACTAAACAGATATCAGAGCTATAAATGAAAATCTGCTATAACTAAAATCCATCACTGTACAACTGGAAATGAAACAACACCGTCTGCCTCCCAAAAATAATAATAATACAATATCCTCAAGTACAAGCTCTAAACCCAACCGGGAGGTAACCCCAATATATACAACAGTGTACAGTCTCTCAATACAAAATATCCTCACTACAATAGTCTCTCAAAAGAGGAAAAAGAAACAACTAAACTACAGATGATCTCCTCTAAAGGGTACCGCTACTCTCCAACGCCGGGTAGGGATCTAGCTCGCGACTCCCTCGCCACGATCAACAACCGCAGAGCCGGCCACACCTGCTAAGACTCTGCACAACCAAAGAGAGGAGAGAAAAAGGGGGGAAAAACCCCCAAAGGGTGTGAGAACTACTCCAGAAAGGGAGTTCTCAGTGGGTACCACCGCCAGACCCGACGGTCTGCCCACCAAGTCCTCAAGAGACAAAAACTAACCCAAGTCATAAGACTGAAATGAGTAAGTTGGAGACTATCAACAGCTACCCTGCCCCTAACTAAAGGCTAAAAGGGGGAGAACCAAACAGTGGTATGCAACCACTAGCACATGAAGTGCACCATCGACCCAATCGAGCTGACTGCCACACCTGGTCCAGTCAAACCTGCGCCCACCTACAACCACCTCCCGCTGACGGGCAGGAATTACGTAGGGTGTCCAAACGGACTAACTCGCTACCGAGTAGAGGATCATGCAGGCTATGGTCAAAATCCACGCTCTCTCTCAGAACGGATAGAATCATGATGCTCAACCTCTCACCACAGCGGTCAAAGTACTCGCGACAACACGGGACCACCGTCAACCAGACGGCTCTCAACAATACAAGCACTGATCTAAACTCAACTACCAGTCTGCACTCGGCCCCCAGGCACGAGTGTAACAATAAAAGTATTTGACCGAAATAAACTCAATCGAATGAACCGGTATAAAACCCGGTACTGCCTGCTCTGTCACCAATCTTTCTAACTCAGTATATCCACTGTCCAAATGACCGGAACCCAACACGGTCTGACCGGCACCCGACACGGTCTGACCGGAACCCAACACGGTCTGACCGGAACCCAACACGGTCTGAAGCCTACTCCGGAGCGGCACTCGAGGGGAGCTACCCACACGAGTAAAGCATCTCAGTCATCAACATCAACAGTATCTCGAAACAGCAGGACTTGATCATCAATCAGATCAAAGTGGGAAAACTCAACCACCAAGGAAAGACCCGACCTCAATCGGATGCAACTAAACGATAAGTGGGAAACTCCATCCACTAGGGAAAACCGACACCCAAATCTGGTGCATAGAGAAACATCCGGTCAACCGCCCAATATCCGCGGTTGCCGCAAAGCCCCGCAACTAAACCAACCTGTCCCAGACACGAAGTCCCGACTACACTACCCAGACCCCCTGCTCGAACCCGAGCAACACTGACCACCTGACTAACAAGAAGGAGAAGGGAAAAGCATGGTTTCTCCTAAGTCAAGTTCCAATAAGTAGTGCAGCAGTAAAAGATGGCCTAACTACATGACCATACAAGCATGCAATGTCCTCAAGGAAATAAAGGGGGTAAAGCATAATAACAGTTCCTTTAGGAATAAGCAACATGCCGGAATCCCAAAACTAGATCTGTCCACAACTCAGGGTTCATTAATAGAATGATCATAATAACTCCTCAGAGTACAAATCCGCACATAGCTACGAAATCCTGTCCCAAATCATAATCCAACCACAAGAAAGGCTATGTGCTAACATGGCATGTTATATAATTTCATAGGGTAACATTATCCTAGGTAAGCTTACACTAGTCATCACATAGATGTCCAAGTCATGCAAGTCCTCAGTATACCTCATAAATACTATTCTTGCAATCATTTATACCAATATCAATAACAAGCTTACCTACTTACCAATATAAACTATGTACCCTACACATGCATGCATCAGTCATAGAGGGGTGACATCCCCACAAGTGGACTTATACTTGCCACCACATAAACATTGCCTTAAACAATTACTGATAATAAGCTCACCCACCTGAAGCACTTAACCCAAGGCAAACCTGAAGTCGGTGAAGTGGGTAGACGCCCGCGGTCCAAAATCTGCCAACAAAACACCCTCGGTACAAGTCGCGCAAGCCTTGGCTCCAAACAGCTGAAAACACCCCTGAGTACAACAATAAGGCTTAACATTACACTTTTATTCCAAAATTAACCAAACATACACCATCTAAAAACCAGTCCCAAAGCCGCGCATATTTCACCTGCTGCAAGTGCCCAGAAAAATCCAATAAAAATACCACAGTAATCCTCACGTCGATACCTTCGAAACGAGTACCTGCACGTCCAATTCCGAGCTTCCTACACTGAGAAACAATTCCGACAAGGGAACCACCCCGAATCAAACTACACTCAAAAACTGTAGCAACAATTACTGTTCACAGATAATCTTCACCTTCGAGAAATATTCAGAAAATTCCAAGAAAATTTGGGCATATTCCTCGTGAAGTGTAGATGCAAATCGCCTCTTGAATCGCCCCAATCCGATGCCTGTGCGCGAAGATATCACCAAAACACCGCGCCGCTGTCCCAGAACTCCGCCCAGAAAAAGGGGTTACAAGATGATCCGAAAGACCCATGAAAAACTCGGAATGGGAAAGACCAGTAAACATGGGAAACATAGCCCTACCTGTCGTGAAGCCAACGGCACAAGAATCACTGAAAAAGGTGCTCGGGGTAAGCCGGGGGAGTCCTCGCACCAAAACGCGACGAAGAAGACCACAAACGAACGAGCGTCGCGCCGCGCCGTAAAAATAGAAACCTCGATAAGCGTGCCACCAAAAATCCCAAAACATTGTAGAAAGATGCAGCCAAACTAGGGGATCAACTTTGCTGAAGGCACCCCAGCGAGAAAAGGCTCGGAAATGGCGGAAAAAGGGAGAAGAAGAGAGCTCGGATCGCCTTTTATAGGCTGCAGAAACAAATGGGAAAATACCGGTTATGTCCCAACTTTCGGGCGCATGCCACTTTCGGGCGCGTACTGTAGCAGCCCGAAAATCCCAAAGGCGCGCACTGTAGCAGCCCGGAAGTCCCCTAGGCCTCCACGTCGCCCGCCAAACAGGCGACAGCCGCACCCGCCGCACGCGTCGCGCCACGTGGCCACCCGCGGACGACGACACGTGGCACGCTCCCCGGTCAACGCCCGCCTGCCGCGCCCACGTGCCCGCCTGACGCCGCCGCCTGCCACCCTGCCGCGCACAGTAGACCCACCAATAGGAGAACGCCACGTGTCATGCCACTTCCTAGTGAACCCGGTGCACGAAATCATGTGGACCGAACCAATGCAAACCTGCCACGTGTCCAAGCCCGGTGCACCGTAAACCCTGAGCCATCCCGAAACTGCGTAGACCAACCGCCGTGAACCCACCTCTAGGATGATGCTACGTGTCACCCCCGGTCCACCGTGCGCCCCGCACTCCCCCGTAGACCGCGCCCCGCGGACCGGCCCACTCCTGAGCCGCCACGCGTCCTGCCCCCGGTGCATGCCTGCCGCGTGGACCGGGCGGCCTGCGCCTCCGTCCGCCGCGCTGCCGGCGGCCGCTCCGCCGCTGCCGGAAACACTGTTCCGGCGTGAACAGTGTCCGGTGCTCAAAAATGACAAGTGGGTAGTCCGTTTTAACCGTTTTCGCGCGCTGAATCCGAATTTGATGTCCATTTCGCCAAATTCCAACTCCAAAATTTGCCGAAGGCATCCGGATAGGTAATCCTTGGTCCAAACTTCGCGCTGAGTCCAAATTTAATATCCACTTCGCGCAAAACCACTTCTAACGATCCGACGGAGTCCAATGATCACCCACGTGATCCATTAAACACACTGAGCCCAACACTAATGTCCAATTGGGGCACAAATCCCACCAACACGCCACATAGGCCTCCGAGAGCTGTAGATGATCCAGTAATCTCGACGTGGGGATCCAGGTCCTCACACATATTGGAGTTATTCCTATATTATATCGCTAGTTGTACCAGTGGAATGAACATAGCATGCTTAATTGAAAGAATGGACTTGTTAACACTTGCATCTCTAGAGGACTAGATATTAATAAGGTGTTAATTCTTGCAAAATATATGTTGTCTAAACCCCTTGGGAATAGTATGCTAAAACCATATCACGTTTTATGTATATTGGGACATCTTATGCATGTATATAGACCGGCTTGTGGCAACTTAGTACATTGGATATTCATGAAATAGCATACTTTAGTTTTGTAAGAATTAGAATACCTAAAATCATGTTACTAAGTAAAGGACTTTTGCATGCTTGTATGGTCACCTAGTTAGGCCATTTTTTCTGCTACACTATCATGCTGGAACGGACTTAGGAGAAACCATGCTTTTATTTCTTCTCCAGTTATCTAGACTTAGGGGGATAGTGTGCTCGGGTTCGAGCAGGGGCTGGGATAGTGTAGTCAGATATTGGGGATTTGGGACAGGCAGGCTTTGATGGCAGGGTATTGCGGCAACCGCGAATTTTGGGCGGTTGACCAGACGGTTATTATTGCATCAGATTGGGGGAGAGGGATCGGGCTTCCTCTTGTGGATGGATTTTCCCACTTATCTAGAGTCTTGATCCAGTCCTGCTATATCAGATTTCTTCTGGCTACATATTTTACTCGTGTGGGTCGCTCCTCTCGAGTGCCACTCCGGAGTAGGCTTAGGACCGAGCCGTGTGCCGGTCGATTGGATATTTTGAGATCGAGCCATGTGCCGATCAGATACTGGTTCTTGAGTTTGACAGCAGAGCAGGCAGTGCCAGTGATTACTGGTTTATAGTTTGGGTTTAGTCAGGCAGGCATTTATATTCTGATGCATACATTTAGCTATTCTTTTAGCTTGGCATTTTAGAGGCATATAGTGGTAGATTTTCATCATTAGTTATATTTATAGCTTACCACCATTGTTTCTTTTCGCCTCAGATAGACCTAGTGGGCATGTCTGAGTTTGAGGTCTAACCCACTAGGGGAGGCTACTATTTTTATAGTAGTTCTCACCCCCCCACTGTTTTCCTTTTTCTTTTTCCCCTTTGTTTTGCAGAGTCATCTGCTGGAGTTGCTAGACCTTCCTCGGCGGATCGAGGTAAGAGGATAGCGGATTAGATAGCCGTCTACCCTGTTCGTGAGTTTAGCAGTTTTGATGTTTCCCCCTTATACACTCAGACAGTTGTATTTTCTTTTCTTTTGGGTCTGGCTTCGGCCAGCTGGTTGTATTTGATTGGTGAGCTGGGGGAGACACTTGTATATATTTGAGAGTTATATTGTACTTTTATTTTCAGCATTAGTCTAAGATGTATTAGTTTTAGTTTAGCTCTATTTTATGCTCCTTTATTATATGTTATGGAATTTGAGTTGGCGTATTTCGTGAAATCGGTTTAATCTTGAAGATTGAAGATGGAAAAAGTTGGATCGTATACCTCAATCTCAAGTAAGAAGAATTCAAAAGGATTAGGTACGTTTAATTAAATAAGTTTGATGATCCGAATACTTCTTATAGTGTAGAAACACTTGGATGAATTTTTTATTGCATAAAAATTAAAAACTGGACATTCCATATGTTCAGAGTCCGGATCGGGCTTTACAGTCCGGACCCCGAACATAGGTTAGTTCGTGCATAATTCCAGTCCGGACCCTGGGAATTTCAGTCCGGACCCCGAACGTGGAATTTGCAAGAAAAGCATGAACAGTCCGGACCGTGGATTTCAGTCCGGACCCCGAATGTCGTCTTTTCTGGAAAGTGTCTGTTTCGCTGAGACAGTCCGGACCGCCAATTCCAGTCCGGACTGTCGTCCTGTAAAATTCCAGAAATGGTTAGTTTTTTATTCTTATCTTCTTCCACAAGTTTTGTAACCTATAAATAGACCCTATGATTCATCTTTTCGGGTACGACAAAAAACGTGAAAAATACGACCGAAATAGAAAAATCCACATATAGAGAAGAAAGGAAATACTAGATTAAATTCTATGTTTCTTCATCTATATTATTAATTTGATTCTAGGTTTTCCAAACTCAGATTTTGAGTAGAATCAAATTAATGAATACTTAGATGGTATTTCCGATCTATTTCTAATCTAAGTATTCGGCGGATCATCACCACCCAAAAAAACAACGATTTATCCCAAATCGGCGCGTGGACTCGCGTGGCCTTGTGGACTCAAGGTGCTACCGCTCTCGTGGATTCGGAGCGAGGTACATTCGTGGATTCGAGACGTGCTACTGGGTGAAGACCGTGGATTCGGTCGGACGTCGTGGACTCGACATTGGACGCCGTGGATTCGGCGGTGGATGCTAATCGTGGATTCGAGCAGCGTTGCGGAGCCAACGGAGAAGATCTACTAGGAGCATATGGAAAAGGTTGAGTCGTAAGTGTGTACGGTAAATCACCTTGTACGTGTGTTAATTCTAGTGGATTTCACCGTGTTATCGGTCCCGTGGTTTTTTTACTCCAGATTGGAGTTTTCCACGTAAAAATCTCTGCGTGTTATTTATTTTTCCGCATTGGGTTTTATATCGCAAAGATTTTTGAGTGTTTATTGTTTACACCTATTCACCCCCTTCTAGGTGTTTTTTTCCCCTATTTAGATCCAATTATACATAACCCAACAAGTGGTATCAGAGCGGGAATAGGGTTGTAAACAATGGTTGAAGGTGGAAACATCAACAGACCTCCGTTCTTCGATGGAACAAATTATGCGTACTGGAAAGTACGGATGAAAGCCTTTTTAATTTCCATCGACGAACGGGTGTGGCAATCAATTGAATTAGGATGGTCTAATCCAACTGAAATTATTGTTGATGTTCACACAATCAAACCTAGGTCGAAATGGACCAAGGAAGAGATAGAATTATCTTCTTACAATGGCAAAGGAATTAACGCTCTATTTAATGCCTTGTCTCAAACTGAGTTCTCTCGCATCTCGGCATGTGAGACTGTGAAAGAAATCTGGGATGTTCTTCAAGTTACACATGAGGGAACTAACCTTGTGAAGATTCAAAAGCTGCAAATGCTTACGAGCAGATTTGACTCTATTTTCATGGCAGAAAATGAATCTTTCACAGACTATTACACACGATTGCAAGACATCGTAAACTCATGTGCTAATTTGGGAGAGAAGATTCCCGAATTTAAAGTTGTAAGAAAGATATTAAGAACTCTTCCTGAACGATTTCGCCCAAAGGTCGCAGCGATTGAAACAATCAAACACCCGGACGAAATCCGTGTAGAAGAACTAGTTGGTTCACTTCAAACATATGAAATGACTTTTCCTACTAACTATTCTTCTGGAAAGGCATCCTCTTCTAAGTCTTCAGGTTTTGCATTGAAAACAATGAAAGAAGAAGACGCGGATTCATCCTCCTCAGACGATGACGAGAACCTATCTATGGAGGACTTTGAGAAACAGCTTGCTCTCTTGACAAGAAATTTTTTGCCGAAACTTCCGAAGGGGTAATTCAAGTAAAACCTCATCCTCTGGAAAGTGGAAGAAAGGCAAAGGTTTTTTCAAGCCAAAAGTCAAGAAAGCAAGAGAGTTTTTCAAAGGATAAGAAAAGCTCAGAAGGACAAGTCCAATGCTTCAAGTGCCGAGGATACGACCATATCTCAACGGAGTGTCCGAATAAGAATCCGTCCAAGAAGAAGGCGATGCCAGCCGTCACTTGGGATGACACCTCAACGTCAAATGAGGTCATCTTCCAGTGATGAAGAGAACAACGCAACGGCATTCCACACGTCCACATCTTCACCCTTCATGTGCTTAATGGCTAGTACATCCGAGTCATTGTCCAACTTCACTGTTGAAAAGACTGCAACAGGACGATGAATCGGATAATTCTGAAGGTGAAGATTTTGCTCTTGCCTACCATAAGCTTTTGAGGGATTCAAAGAAACTGGCAAAGCAAAACAAGAGTTTGAGAGGGAGATTGCAAGATCTTGAAGAAGAAGCAAAAAGGGCATCTTCTCTCTCAAACGCTCTTGAAGTGGAAAGGGATAATCTGATTAAAATAAATATTTCCCTTCAAGAGTCCAATGAGGCAATTCGAGAAGAATTATGTAGATATGGTGAACAAAGCGAATTACTTTTTGAAGCTCTACGGCGAGGCTCGACAGGAAAAATTGGAAATGACAGAGACCATTGTCCAACTCAAGGATGAGTTAAAGCAATTTTCTTCTGGAAGGAGTAAGTTGGATAAGCTTTTTGGTCTCGGTCAAACAAATCGGTTCGGCCTCGGATACACTCAAACTGGAGACATTCCTAGTTCCAGTGGGACAGTCTTTGTGCCCCAGTCGGTATCTCCTCCTCCGACACCGGAATTGATGACAACGACGACAACAAACCTACTTCACCCTCTTCGGGATCGTCAAGCACCAAGGTATGTTTTCACTGTGGTATTGCAGGGCACATAAGGAGAAATTGCAAGATGGGAGCCAAACGCTCAACTCAAGCACTTCTTGCAATGACTACCAAAAAGGTGATTCCTCAGAAATCAAATGCAAATTATTCGAAGGAAAAGAGCCTCGGTAGTTCATCAAACAAGACGACGACGTCAAGGAAAAGCGATGGATCAAACAAGACGCTTTCACCAAAGGTATCAACTTCACAATCATTTCCGACGTACACCAAAACTCGAAAGGTTTGGGTACGCAAAGGTGAAATCTTTCCTTGTCTTGTTACTAATATTTCCTTGCATGCATATGATAATTCGTCTTGGTATCTAGATAGCGGTTGTTCCCGTCACATGACCGGTGACAAAACTGTTTTTCAAAATTTTGAGAAAATCTCCGGAGGACTTGTAGTTTTCGGAGACGGTCAGTCTTCCAAAATTGTTGGAAAAGGAACAGTAGCTATTCCAGATGGCCCGATTTGAATAATGTGTTATTTGTTGATGGCCTTAAGACTAACCTCATAAGTATCAGTCAACTTTGTGACAATGGTTTTTCAGTTAATTTTCATCTGTTGAATGCATTGTAACTGATAAGGACCATGTTTTCTTTTAAAAGGGGGTTAGATCTGAAAACAATTAGTATGTTGTTCCCAATAAAATTTCTGAAAACGGTAACTTAGCCTCTTGAATAATGAAACACTTTGGCATGAAAGGCTAGGTCACATAAATTTTAAGGAACTTGCTAGAATTTCAAACAAAGACGTGGTCAAGGGGGTTCCAAAACTTTCACTAAACAAAACATTGTGTGTGGTGGTTGTGAAAAGGGGAAAACAATCCAGGACTGCACACAAGAACTTGAACCACGTTGGTACTAAACGGCCCGTAGAATTATTGCATATGGATCTTATGGGGCCGACACGTCAACCATCCTTGGGAGGTAAATGGTATACTTTCTTATTGGTTGATGATTTCTCTAGATACTCATGGGTAGCATTTTAAAAAAGAAAGCTGATACTTTTGATTCTTTTCACGAGATTTGCCTTCGTATTATGATTGAAAAGAATGAAAAGATCATTCGTGTTAGAAGTGATAGAGGTGGAGAATTCATAAATCCTAAATTCATTGATTTTTGCACTTCCAATGGCATTAAACATGAATTCATCAGCACCCTATACACCTCAACAGAATTGTGTAGTCGGAGCGCAAAAAACAGGGTTGTTCAAGAGATTGGCACGTGTTATGCTTCATTGCCGGAATTTACCGCTATATTTTTGGGCTGAAGCAGTGAACACCGCCGTCTATGTTATTAATCGAGTTTATTTGCGCCCGGGAACCTTAAATACACCATATGAACTATGGTTCTGTAGAAAACCAAACATCAAATATTTTCGTATCTTTGGGAGTCGGTGTGTACATTTTACGTGACCGCGAAATCTTGGTAAATTTGACTCTCGAAGTGATGAAGGGATTTTCTTGGGTTATTCTACAAACAGTAGAGCATATCGGTATTTAACTTGGAATCAAAAACGATTGTAGAATTTATAAATGTTAAAGTAGATGAAGCTTTTCACTCTGCATCTAAAAAATCTACCCCTGAGTGTCTCTATTGATGATGATACTCCTGTAAATGCATCTCTCATGATAATACTTCCAATATTAATGATGCATCTAATGGCTCTTCTAGTTTATCTGACATGCAGGATTCATCACATGTTTCCCCGAGGACTCCGTTACCTCAAACGTTAAGAATCTCCAAGGATCATCCAGAAACGAACATTATTGGAGACCTCATGAAGGAGTCAGAACTCGGAGACAGTTGGTTTGTGGATTCGCTTGTTACGTTTCCTTAATCGAACCAAAGAACGTCGATGAAGCTCTTCAGGATGACTACTGGATTGAAGCAATGCAGGAAGAGCTCCATCAGTTCGAACGAAACAATGTCTGGGAATTAACGAAGCCTCCGATGCAACACAACGTGATTGGTACTAAATGGATTTTCAAGAATAAGAAAAATGAGGATGGTACCATCATCAGGAACAAAGCACGTCTAGTTGCTCAAGGCTACTCTCAAATAGAAGGTATAGACTTTGATGAAACTTTCGCCCCTGTAGCTAGACTCGAGTCCATTCGTATCTTATTCGCTATTGCTTGTCATTTTAAAATAAAGTTATTTCAAATGGACGTTAAGAGCGCATTTTTAAATGGGTATTAAACGAGGAAGTTTATGTGGCTCAACCGAAAGGTTTTGTAGACCATTAAACAACCTAACCATGTTTTTCGTTTGAAAAAGGCTCTTTACGGTTTAAAATAAGCACCGCGAGCATGGTATGAAAGGTTGACAAAGCACCTTTGGAAAAGGGCTATAGTCGAGGGGGAGCTGACCGGACTCTCTTTGTGAAGCATTATCAGGATAACTTCATTGTTGCACAAAATCTATGTCGATGACATTGTATTTGGCCACACAAAATGGATAATGATGCTTCTAAATTCGCAGAAAACCATGGAAAGCGAATTTGAGATGTCTATGATGGGGCGAAACAAAATGATGACTAGGCATCCATCTGTGTCAATCAAGTGATGCAAAGGAGTGGTCATAAAGAAATTCCGGTTATATAGATTGAACTAAAGATTTTCCGACTCCTATGGGAGCAATGCATCAGGAAGGTATATGTGAATCTCTTAGTGTAAAGTGTAGACGAGAAACTCTTTGATTCGAGTAGTATTTGGAAGTCTACTCTACCTCACGGCTAGCGCCCGGACATATCCTCCTTATGTGTGGGGTCTGCGCGAGATATCTAGTCAGCACCAAAGGAGGATCACCTGAAAGCGGTGAAACGGATCATCCGTACGTCAAAGGACTGAAACTTCGGAATTTGGTATCCTATGGGAACAAGTCTTGACATTAGGATATTCAGATGCCGATTGGCAGGATCAGTGGATGATCGGAAAAGTACGAGTGGTGCACATGTTCTATCTTGGCATTGTCTTGTTGCATGGCATAGTAAAAACACAGAACTGCATTGCACTCTCGACTGCCGAAGCGGAATATATCTCAGCGGGTAGTTGTTCAACCCAACTTATTTGGATGAAAAGCGTGTTGAGCGACTTCCGAATTTCAGCAACTTCGGTAACAATTTTATGTGACAACACTAGTGCTATAACATTTCAAAAAACCCTGTGTTGCACTCAAGGAACAAAACACATTGAACTTAGATATCATTTTCTTAGAGAGCTAGTTGAATCAAATATTCTTCAACTTTCTACATTCCAACTGAGGATCAATTAGCTGACTTCTAACAAAACCTTTGTATCAAAAACGTTTTATTCATTTGCGTAAGGCAATTGGAATGCTTT
This sequence comes from Tillandsia leiboldiana, assembly GCA_029204045.2. Lineage (NCBI taxonomy): Eukaryota > Viridiplantae > Streptophyta > Magnoliopsida > Poales > Bromeliaceae > Tillandsia > Tillandsia leiboldiana. The sequence goes on along the minus strand of JAQNDB010003986.1, from coordinate 814 downwards.
CCTTGAAATAATTTCTTTTTGAAACCAATCCTTAGGTTAGGTTTTGTTTTTGTGTTTTTTGTTCTTTACATATGCTGTACATAGAACATTAATTGAGCATTAGTTTTATTGACTTTAACTGCATCCTTTTATATGTTTAGAAATTTATTATTCTTTAGAATCATAATATTTCAGTTGATGATGCAATGATATGTTATGTCAATTAAGTCATTTCTTAAAGTTGATCAAAGTCATTTCTCTCTCAATGATCTCTTGGTATAGTTTTTATCTTATTTGACTATTAGTCGAGTATGAAATCGAGATCAATGTTTGGTTGAATACTTTATATTTTAAATAATTGAAAGCCAATTGAGGGGGGAGTCAAAGAAAAAGTGTTATGCTCAAAAAGATGTGGAAAGAGTTACATCCCCATGAGGAGTGTGAAAACTACCACCCCATGGAGGAAGAGATACCACCTCGGTCGTCCGAGTACTGTTGCAGCTACCACATGTATCAGCCAAGCATGGTTTTCCAAGATAGTTTATAATACAAAGCATATTGAAAATACTTGACTTTGTAAAATTTCAAGGTTGGTATAAGGTGCGGAATTAATGAAAGATGCTTCAAAGGAGCCACTCTATTCACCAAATTGTCTAGATTACATATCTAATATATTTGGTGATTTCAAACATCTATTGATCTTGGTTATTGTCATTTCTTTACCAAATTGATGAGTGATAAAGGCACTAACGCCATAGATCATGTTGATGTGATGGAAATTGTTCAACTTTAAGGGATTTAATTTTTATAAATTTTCGTTTCGGTTATTTGGATA
>JAQNDB010003985.1:0-26232 GCA_029204045.2 Tillandsia leiboldiana | reverse complement strand
TAGCAATAAGAACTCGTTAGGCCCACACCACAGCCCAAAATGCTTAAGCCCAGTTATTATTATTAGTGTCCATGCCTCTTATATACCAAATCACAAATCCAGTCCCATCTGATGTGGAATTATTGGGGTATCACAACAGTCTTCAGGCAAAATCAATTCGGGCCAAACTATTGCCGCTTCTCGAAATTGGACGTTGAGCCTTCTTCTTCTTCTTCTTCTTTTAATGTTCGCACGGCCACTCGGTAGATTTTTCGCCGATTACTCGCTGGGCGGAGGAAGGAGCCGATTCCGGGACAAGGTCGAGATCCCGAGCGGTAAATTGTTCCGATAAAAGAGTTAGAATTTCGGTGGTAAAGGAAAGCAAGACAAGAAAAGAAAAGAAAAAAAAAACACGAGCACGAAAGCACCGGATCCCATCAGAACCGGGCGCGGAGCGGCGCAATGTCTTGCCGAACCGGGCGCGGAGCGGCGCCATAAGAGGGCCGGCCGGCATAATATTGGTGGATGCGATCATACCAGCACTAAAGCACCGGATACTATCCGAACTCCGCAGTTAAGTGTGCTTGGGCGAGAGTAGTACTAGGATGGGTGACCCCCTGGGAAGTCCTCGTGTTGCATCCCCCATTATTTTGCAAATTTCCCCGGCTGTTTTGATTTCGGACTCAAATTTTAAATTCTTTTTTGATTCTAGATTTAAAATTAAATATAATTTTTAATTTTTCAAATGACAAATTTTAAAATATTATTTTTTAATCTTAAATTTTAAGTTCAAAAATATAAATATTTAAAAATGTAGATTTCAGATTTGATATTTCAAATTGCAATTTTTACTTTTAATTTTACCTTTCAATTTTAAATTTTTAAATTTTGATTTTAGACTTTAAATTGAAAATTTAAATTTTGATTTAAAAATTCAAAATGTAAATTTTGAAATTTCAAATTATAAATTAATATTTTAAATTAAAATGTCGAATTTTAAATTTTCTTGTGCAAATTTAAATTTCAATTCGAAATTTAAATTATTCTAAAATAAAATTTAGGAAAAAATATTATTAGCGAACAGAAAAATTTTTTACCAAATTGTTTTAAAAAATAAACTTTCCGTCTAAGCTCAGCCAAACACGCGACAGCCTTCAGGCAAAATCAATTCGGGCCAAACTATTGCCGCTTCTCGAAATTGGACGTTGAGCCTTCTTCTTTTTCTTCTTCTTTTAATGTTCGCACGGCCACTCGGTAGATTTTTCGCCGATTACTCGCTGGGCGGAGGAAGGAGACGATTCCGGGACAAGGTCGAGATCCCGAGCGGTAAATTGTTCCGATAAAAGAGTTAGAATTTCGGTTGTAAAGGAAAGCAAGACAAGAAAAGAAAAGAAAAAAAAAACACGAGCACGAAAGCACCGGATCCCATCAGAACCGGGCGCGGAGCGGCGCAATGTCTTGCCGAACCGGGCGCGGAGCGGCGCCATAAGAGGGCCGGCCGGCATAATATTGGTGGATGCGATCATACCAGCACTAAAGCACCGGATACTATCCGAACTCCGCAGTTAAGTGTGCTTGGGCGAGAGTAGTACTAGGATGGGTGACCCCCTGGGAAGTCCTCGTGTTGCATCCCCCATTATTTTGCAAATTTCCCCGGCTGTTTTGATTTCGGACTCAAATTTTAAATTCTTTTTTGATTCTAGATTTAAAATTAAATATAATTTTTAATTTTTCAAATGACAAATTTTAAAATATTATTTTTTAATCTTAAATTTTAAGTTCAAAAATATAAATATTTAAAAATGTAGATTTCAGATTTGATTTTTCAAATTGCAATTTTTACCTTTAATTTTACCTTTCAATTTTAAATTTTTAAATTTTGATTTTAGACTTTAAATTGAAAATTTAAATTTTGATTTAAAAATTCAAAATGTAAATTTTGAAATTTCAAATTATAAATTAATATTTTAAATTAAAATGTCGAATTTTAAATTTTCTTGTGCAAATTTAAATTTCAATTCGAAATTTAAATTATTCTAAAATAAAATTTAGGAAAAAATATTATTAGCGAACAGAAAAATTTTTTACCAAATTGTTTTAAAAAATAAACTTTCCGTCTAAGCTCAGCCAAACGCGCGACAGTCTTCAGGCAAAATCAATTCGGGCCAAACTATTGCCGCTTCTCGAAATTGGACGTTGAGCCTTCTTCTTCTTCTTCTTCTTTTAATGTTCGCACGGCCACTCGGTAGATTTTTCGCCGATTACTCGCTGGGCGGAGGAAGGAGACGATTCCGGGACAAGGTCGAGATCCCGAGCGGTAAATTGTTCCGATAAAAGAGTTAGAATTTCGGTGGTAAAGGAAAGCAAGACAAGAAAAAGAAAAGAAAAAAAAAACACGAGCACGAAAGCACCGGATCCCATCAGAACCGGGCGCGGAGTGGCGCAATGTCTTGCCGAACCGGGCGCGGAGCGGCGCCATAAGAGGGCCGGCCGGCACAATGTTGTCGGATGCGATCATACCAGCACTAAAGCACCGGATCCCATCAGAACTCCACAGTTAAGTGTGCTTGGGCGAGAATAGTACTAGGATGGGTGACCCCCTGGGAAGTCCTCGTGTTGCGTCCCCTATTATTTTGCAAATTTCCCCGGCTGTTTTGATTTCGGACTCAAATTTTAAATTCTTTTTTGATTCTAGATTTAAAATTAAATGTTATTTTTAATTTTTCAAATGACAAATTTCAAAATATTATTTTTTAATCTTAAATTTTAAGTTCAAAAATATAAATATTTAAAAATGTAGATTTCAGATTTGATTTTTCAAATTGCAATTTTTACCTTTAATTTTACCTTTCAATTTTAAATTTTTAAATTTTGATTTTAGACTTTAAATTGAAAATTTAAATTTTGATTTAAAAATTCAAAATTCAAATTTTAAAATTTCAAATTATAAATTAATATTTTAAATTAAAATGTCGAATTTTAAATTTTCTTGTGCAAATTTAAATTTCAATTCGAAATTTAAATTATTCTAAAATAAAATTTAGGAAAAAATATTATTAGCGAACAGAGAACTTTTTTACCAAATTGTTTTAAAAAATAAACTTTCCGTCTAAGCTCAGCCAAACGCGCGACAGTCTTCAGGCAAAATCAATTCGGGCCAAACTATTGCCGCTTCTCGAAATTGGACGTTGAGCCTTCTTCTTCTTCTTCTTCTTCTCTTAATGTTCGCACGGCCACTCGGTAGATTTTTCGCCGATTACTCGCTGGGCGGAGGAAGGAGCCGATTCCGGGACAAGGTCGAGATCCCGAGCGGTAAATTGTTCCGATAAAAGAGTTAGAATTTCGGTGGTAAAGTAAAGCAAGACAAGAAAAGAAAAGAAAAGAAAAAAACACGAGCACGAAAGCTCCGGATCCCATCAGAACCGGGCGCGGAGCGGCGCAATGTCTTGCCGAACCGGGCGCGGAGCGGCGCCATAAGAGGGCCGGCCGGCACAATGTTGTCGGATGCGATCATACCAGCACTAAAGCATCGGATCCCATCAGAACTCTGCAGTTAAGTGTGCTTAGGCGAGAGTAGTACTAGGATGGGTGACCCCCTGGGAAGTCCTTGTGTTGCATCCCCCATTATTTTGCAAATTTCCCCGGCTGTTTTGATTTCGGACTCAAATTTTAAATTCTTTTTTGATTCTAGATTTAAAATTAAATGTAATTTTTAATTTTTCAAATGACAAATTTTAAAATATTATTTTTTAATCTTAAATTTTAAGTTCAAAAATATAAATATTTAAAAATGTAGATTTCAGATTTGATATTTCAAATTGCAATTTTTACTTTTAATTTTACCTTTCAATTTTAAATTTTTAAATTTTGATTTTAGACTTTAAATTGATAATTTAAATTTTGATTTAAAAATTCAAAATGCAAATTTTGAAATTTCAAATTATAAATTAATATTTTAAATTAAAATGTCGAATTTTAAATTTTCTTGTGCAAATTTAAATTTCAATTCGAAATTTAAATTATTCTAAAATAAAATTTAGGAAAAAATATTATTAGCGAACAGAGAAATTTTTTACCAAATTGTTTTAAAAAATAAACTTTCCGTCTAAGCTCAGCCAAACGCGCGACAGTCTTCAGGCAAAATCAATTCGGGCCAAACTATTGCCGCTTCTCGAAATTGGACGTTGAGCCTTCTTCTTCTTCTTCTTCTTTTAATGTTCGCACGGCCACTCGGTAGATTTTTCGCCGATTACTCGCTGGGCGGAGGAAGGAGCCGATTCCGGGACAAGGTCGAGATCCCGAGCGGTAAATTGTTCCGATAAAAGAGTTAGAATTTCGGTGGTAAAGTAAAGCAAGACAAGAAAAGAAAAGAAAAAAAAAAAACACGAGCACGAAAGCACCGGATCCCATCAGAACCGGGCGCGGAGCAGCGCAATGTCTTGCCGAACCGGGCGCGGAGCGGCGCCATAAGAGGGCCGGGCGGCACAATGTTGTCGGATGTGATCATACCAGCACTAAAGCACCGGATCCCATCAGAACTCCGCAGTTAAGTGTGCTTGGGCGCGAGTAGTACTAGAATGGGTGTCCCCCTGGGAAGTCCTCGTGTTGCATCCCCCATTATTTTGCAAATTTCCCCATGTAATTTTTAATTTTTCAAATGACAAATTTCAAAATATTATTTTTTAATCTTAAATTTTAAGTCAAAAATATAAATATTTAAAAATGTAGATTTCAGATTTGATATTTCAAATTACAATTTTTACTTTTAATTTTACCTTTCAATTTTAAATTTTTAAATTTTGATTTTAGACTTTAAATTGATAATTTAAATTTTGATTTAAAAATTCAAAATGCAAATTTTGAAATTTCAAATTATAAATTAATATTTTAAATTAAAATGTCGAATTTTAAATTTTCTTGTGCAAATTTAAATTTCAATTCGAAATTTAAATTATTCTAAAATAAAATTTAGGAAAAAATATTATTAGCGAACAGAGAAATTTTTTACCAAATTGTTTTAAAAAATAAACTTTCCGTCTAAGCTCAGCCAAACGCGCGACAGTCTTCAGGCAAAATCAATTCGGGCCAAACTATTGCCGCTTCTCGAAATTGGACGTTGAGCCTTCTTCTTCTTCTTCTTCTTTTAATGTTCGCACGGCCACTCGGTAGATTTTTCGCCGATTACTCGCTGGGCGGAGGAAGGAGCCGATTCCGGGACAAGGTCGAGATCCCGATGTCACGCCCCGAGTTTTAAAAATCAGGTCTGAAAATTTTTTTTTTTTTGATTAAATCAGAGTTTGCAAAACAGGCGTAACAGACCGCCACACATATAGGAAACTCTCTATTCCGCGAACAGAGACTCCCCTATATATGCACGGCTAGGCTAGTCATCAGCGACAGATATCTCAGTACAACTACTAATCTAGTTAGCAGGAATAATTCAGAATCGGAAATCACCTCAATATTTTAAATGTCTAAAACAAATAGAACTGGAATAAATGCGGAAAATAACTGTCTGCGTAAATCATCAAGGATCTCCGTCATCTCTGTCTAGAATCATGGGGACAGCTCTATCGTAATCGGCTCACTGGATCGTCCCGACATCTCACCACCCGACGGACCTACAACAGTCACCCGAGGGTGTGAGATACACCGGAGTGCATCCCAGTGGGCACGACGAGCCGAGCTTCAGCTAATCGTACCTACTGGGTACTAAAATCTGCGGATAGTAAGAGTCAACAGGAAAAGCTGGAAAGCATAGAGGTCTACTAATAATCAGAATAAGAACTGCAGGTAAGTATACTGGAATCAATCATAAAACTGTAGATCATACATGCTGGAAAACATAACGTCCACTCATAATCAAAATCCACAGATAAGCTAACTAGGCAAGTAATCAATCATAAGCTGGTATATGAAATGAACTGGCATAAAGCATAATCAAGTGACAGTACTGAAAAGCATGCTAGAACATGGGAGTATATAATCTATGCATCAATCACAAGAATATCAAGCACCCAACCAATGCCATTATTGGTCACGGGGACCTCAGGCTCATACCACTCTCTGCACCTATCCCACTGACATAACCCCGCACCCATATGTGCTATCTGGGGCTCACGGGTCCTTCATCCAGACCACTTTACCGGTAAAGAACAATAGCCACGGGGAGCGACCCCGGCAATGTTCGTGAAGTACAGCGATGCGTGGCAAGTCGTACTGATCAATCTCACGGTCTAGTGACCGGGTAGTCGGCAACATGCCAAGATCCCAACAGGGAGTCATCAGTCTATGTCTATCAACCGGAATCAATCAATCATGCATATCGAGTGGTATCTATCAATCAGGATCAATCAATCATGCATATCGAGTGGTATCTATCAATCAGGATCAATCAATCATGCATATCAAGTAGTGTCTATCAATCAGGATCAATCAATCATGCATATCAAGTAGTGTCTATCAATCAGGATCAATCAGGAATAATCAGGGAGTAAGTATATGTTAATCGGCTGATCGTGACAAGAAATCTCAATCACAGGTCTAATCAGGTCAATGTCAAACAGTGACATCATGATATGTCAAGATAGGTCATATAATCAGCGGGATAATCAAGAACAGGGGTCCGACTGGACTAAAGCAACCAGAGGGCCAAAAAGCTAGCCCGGACCGAAGATAACCCACCTGGATGAAGGCAGATCCTCGAACTCCCGCACAGCTACTGGGAGGCTAGTGCTGAACAGCTGGGCCCTGAATAAGAAGCTATGATCAGTAAAGGACTCACACATACCCATCCCGACGACACGACAGTAACGGAGGGTTTAATCGGGACAATATTACCGATTTATCGCACAAAAATCCAATTCTCGATCAACAAGAGTCTACTGAACTCTAACAAGTTGCCTAGTAGGTGTGTAAACACTGTCTAAAGACAGCCACCATGTCCAATTTGCAATTTAGTCCAAAATATATCTTAATTTGCATAAAATCATTGAATTAATCCGCTGTTTCGACTCGTTCTTAAAATCCGGGGGTCCAAAAGCTGCGCTGTAACTTTCAGCGCGTCCGTTACGACAAGATCCAGGCCGTGCTCACAAGAATTGGGCCGAGGCCAGGCCCATTTACAAAGTTGGCCCATAAACATTGGGGTTCAAATTGTGACATTGCCATTCTCTACATTCACTGAACCAAATACCCAAAATAACTGAAGCATAGGGTTTAGCAAGGTCTGAGAGCAGTGGGGCTCACCTGAGGGGCGCCGGATATCGGCCGGAAGAGTTGGCCGGAGCAGCACCCAAAAGAACCCAAGCTCGGTTTGGCCAAGGTCTAACACCTCCTTCGGTCAGGCTGTAACCAGAGGTGAGCAACAGTTAATAGTGGGTCCCAGAAGGAGACTGGTCCAAGCTGGGTCGAGCCCCGGCGGCCGGAGGCGGCGGCGGCCGGAGTTAAGCCCGAGAGTGGTGATTTCGGGTGCATGATGGAAACAAGCAACAGGGGTGCCCCAGTCCCAAAATAAATTGATGGGAGTCTTATAAATAATCTCTACAGCTTACCTGTGGGGTTGGCCGGAGTCCGGAGCGCCGGCGATGGCCGGGGGAGAAAATCAAGGCCAACTCGGGTGCAACTGTGGAGGACATGACCCCGACGTTAAAACCTCCATGCAAAATGATGGGAATGCTCTAAAAGGTTCAAGAAGCTCACCTGGGCAGTTTTACGGTGCCGGGGATCGCCGGCCAGGCGCGGCGGCGAAGCTCGGTTGAAGCTCCAAAACCCGTTAATGGCGGATTCCGGCCAACTAGCTCCGGGCCGGAGAAACTTGGACCGAAAGGGTCCACTCGGTTCCAGGAGTCTTCTGGTGGAGTTGGCCGGCGGTGGGAGGCAGCGGCGGCGCCGGACGGCCGTGCTCGGCCAAGGTTGAAGAAAACCCGAATCTAGGGCACACTCGATTGGCCCCGATCTTGATCCGATGAGGGTTATACTTCGGGAAGGTGTTGCAGCCGTCAAGTGGATGAGATTCAACGGTGCTGATCTTTGGTTGGACGGCCGGATCACGGCGGCGCACTAGATTGGCCTGGAAGGCAATTAATCCGGTGACAGCGCTCCCGCCGGCGATCGGGACGGCGGCAGCGGCCCGGCTTGCACCCGGATGATCTCCTCGACGTCAGAAGCACATTGGCCAAGCCCAAATGCCGAAACTAACTCAAAAGTTCCAAGAACTTACCTTCACCGGAGTTATGGAAGGAGATGATGCCTCCCGCGACGGCACAGGGCGGCGGCCGACGTCGGATCACCCCGGGCTCGGCTGCGGCCTCACCGAGGATACCTCAGAGAAGAACTTGATCGGTTTGAGTCCCTCTCAACACCCTCCTCACCAACGACCGAGAGCAAGGTGTTATTGAAGCCTTACTCTCCGGCGACGTGGGGCGGCGGCCGGTGCGGGGAAACTCCGGGGAACACGGCAGAGAGGGGGAGGTCTGTTGCAGGGTTGCGGCTAGGCTGAGGGCATTAGGGTTTCTTGAAAACCCTAGCTCGGGCATGCTTGTATATATAGCATTATGCCATTTTGCATTTTAGCCCTTCAAGCAATGTTATTTGCTGATAGGTCCTCCACAGCAGCTTTATCTCACACTTAAGTCCGTCTCCAATGCTGTGGCACGCAAAACGAGGTAAGTTATATAGGGTTTCATGTGCAAAAGTAACATTTTTTGCTGTATTTTACGCTTTTCGAGGCGATCCGGTCGTCGAAACGGAAAATGGACTGCGCCACGACGTCCGGCTCGACGAGACCTATCAGGTAGTGATTTCTGTTTTTCGAGAAAAAGCCCAGATAAAATTCTGTTCCATAAAAACTGTCTAATTTTACAGTTTTCACGCTTTTCGAAATTCCAGAGTCGTCAAACAGAATTTTCGACTGCGCCATTGCGTTCAAAACATCGAAAATAGCTAGAATCGACTACTCGAATCACTATAATAGGAGCCCAGATAGTAAATTGGCCGACATTGGCGCTAAGGGGACTCGAAAAAAAAGGGTTTACTGTTCACTTGTACCCGCGACTTAAGTCGCGGGTCCCGCCGGCTTCAACGCTGATTTCTGGAAGATCCGACCGTCAGATCTGAACAAGCTTAATATGGATTTCACTCAGTTCGTCATGACGGTCGCGCTCGTGGTCTCGGATCTTCGAGATCAGGCTCGGATTGAAAGGTGATATTTCTGGCCCACTAACTGTGCAATTTATACTGCAGAAAAGGGGCACTAAGACTACTTGTGCTTTTCATGATCCAAATTCAACTGGACTTCAATCATTTTCATTTATTTATTTATTTACAAAATTCCAAATTCTTACATCTCTCCCACCAAAAAGGAAGTTTCGTCCCTGAAACTTAACACAACTAAGAACCAAATAGATGAGGAAAACGCTCCATCATGGTTGACTCGCGTTCCCACGTGGCTTCACGCTCCTCATGGTTCTCCCATTGTACTTTGACGTAGTGGATCGATCCGTTCCTCAGCTTCTTCTCATCTCGAGCCAGGATTTTCAGAGGTACCTCCTCGTAGCTCAGATCCTCGCGAAGCTGGACAGCGGTGGGGCTGATGATGTGTGAAGGATCCCTGATATACTTCCGCAGCATGGAAAAGTGGAAGACGTTATGCACCCGGGCAAGGCTAGGATGAAGAGCCAGTCGGTTTGCTACAGGACCAATGCGCTCCAATATCTCGAAGGGACCGACAAAACGCGGACTGAGCTTGTTGCGAATCCCAAAACGCTTGATTCCACGGGTTGGCGACACCTTCAGTAGGACATGGTCACCAACCTGGAACTCCAAGTATCGTCGTCGTTGGTCCGCATAGCTCTTTTGCCTGCTCTGCGCGGTCAGCAACTGCTATCTTGCTACCCGCAATCGGCGTGCAGCTGGAAATCATCAGTCTGTCCCAGCGATATCAGCTCTCGGATCTTCTGGAAGGAGTGGTCCGACTGCTGTCCCTCCTTTATGCAATCAAGCAGGGTAGGCTGCACTACCATCGCTAAAAGTCGAGCGGTCGACCCCGAAGGAACAATTTCCAAGTCTAGACGCTGGAACTCAGAGATCAAGCGGTCCTGTTCCGTGATCATTAGCAGCTCTGGGGACACGTGCTTTCGGCTCAAAGCATCCGCTAACACATTGGCCCGATAACTTGTTCGTTGACCGGACATACACGGTCCCTAATGTCAATGCACCTTGTACTGTGCGGTTTGCAATAACACTCGGGTTCGCAATTCTGTTTCATCCAAACTGCTAAAAATTCTAGTTCATAAGGATACCTCACAGGGTATGCGATATAAAGGGTCGACGTACCCTAATTATGATCTTTCAATTCTTTTACCATATCGTTAAAGCGTCTTAACGTTCTTACGAACTGACGGTCACGTGAGAGATGGCATCCAAGATCATTATACGTTCAGGTCTATCAAAATTTCCATCTGTGCATACAAGCTAACCTTTCAACATAACCGGTCAACTATTCAATCGGGGTTCACTCATTTTAGTAAATAATGAGCAGGAACAGGCTCTACACTCTAGAGATCACCTTTCGTAACGCTTAATATATCCGGTTTGGACATGTTGTCCACCTTACAGCTTAACCCATTTATTTCTACTATCGAATCAGTTGCAAGATCGGGCGAGATCAACGTGGCTAGTGGCCACAAGTTAGGACGATTATCCACATTAATGACAAATATCATCTGTCCACTATGTATACGACTATCTGAGACCTACCCAAGGTCCAATATGGTCTGGAATATCAATACTGAGACTATAACATCGTTGTCCAAAGACAACCTTGGAAACTAAATTTAAGTAAGCAGACAAATAGACCCAATCATGATATTCCCCTTTACAGGGTGGGGTATTTCCTCAGCTCTTTCGACAGTACGTTGTCTGCAGCCAACGTGCTTATCAAAAGAAAAGTGAAATACCATAATCCGTCGCCAACATCAAGTTGGGGACACGACTCATAGTGTGCAAATACACCGGAGCTCCTAACGATCAGACAAATACCCCGCGCTCTCACGACATAAGTCATCCTAGGGTTCATCCTAACCAGTTTCTAATCATCTTTTCCTAGGTACCGCATACCTATTGCTCTGATACCATCTAATCTGTCACGCCCCGAGTTTTAAAAATCAGGTCTGAAAATTTTTTTTTTTTTGATTAAATCAGAGTTTGCAAAACAGGCGTAACAGACCGCCACACATATAGGAAACTCTCTATTCCGCGAACAGAGACTCCCCTATATATGCACGGCTAGGCTAGTCATCAGCGACAGATATCTCAGTACAACTACTAATCTAGTTAGCAGGAATAATTCAGAATCGGAAATCACCTCAATATTTTAAATGTCTAAAACAAATAGAACTGGAATAAATGCGGAAAATAACTGTCTGCGTAAATCATCAAGGATCTCCGTCATCTCTGTCTAGAATCATGGGGACAGCTCTATCGTAATCGGCTCACTGGATCGTCCCGACATCTCACCACCCGACGGACCTACAACAGTCACCCGAGGGTGTGAGATACACCGGAGTGCATCCCAGTGGGCACGACGAGCCGAGCTTCAGCTAATCGTACCTACTGGGTACTAAAATCTGCGGATAGTAAGAGTCAACAGGAAAAGCTGGAAAGCATAGAGGTCTACTAATAATCAGAATAAGAACTGCAGGTAAGTATACTGGAATCAATCATAAAACTGTAGATCATACATGCTGGAAAACATAACGTCCACTCATAATCAAAATCCACAGATAAGCTAACTAGGCAAGTAATCAATCATAAGCTGGTATATGAAATGAACTGGCATAAAGCATAATCAAGTGACAGTACTGAAAAGCATGCTAGAACATGGGAGTATATAATCTATGCATCAATCACAAGAATATCAAGCACCCAACCAATGCCATTATTGGTCACGGGGACCTCAGGCTCATACCACTCTCTGCACCTATCCCACTGACATAACCCCGCACCCATATGTGCTATCTAGGGCTCACGGGTCCTTCATCCAGACCACTTTACCGGTAAAGAACAATAGCCACGGGGAGCGACCCCGGCAATGTTCGTGAAGTACAGCGATGCGTGGCAAGTCGTACTGATCAATCTCACGGTCTAGTGACCGGGTAGTCGGCAACATGCCGAGATCCCAACAGGGAGTCATCAGTCTATGTCTATCAACCGGAATCAATCAATCATGCATATCGAGTGGTATCTATCAATCAGGATCAATCAATCATGCATATCGAGTGGTATCTATCAATCAGGATCAATCAATCATGCATATCAAGTAGTGTCTATCAATCAGGATCAATCAATCATGCATATCAAGTAGTGTCTATCAATCAGGATCAATCAGGAATAATCAGGGAGTAAGTATATGTTAATCGGCTGATCGTGACAAGAAATCTCAATCACAGGTCTAATCAGGTCAATGTCAAACAGTGACATCATGATATGTCAAGATAGGTCATATAATCAGCGGGATAATCAAGAACAGGGGTCCGACTGGACTAAAGCAACCAGAGGGCCAAAAAGCTAGCCCGGACCGAAGATAACACACCTGGATGAAGGCAGATCCTCGAACTCCCGCACAGCTACTGGGAGGCTAGTGCTGAACAGCTGGGCCCTGAATAAGAAGCTATGATCAGTAAAGGACTCACACATACCCATCCCGACGACACGACAGTAACGGAGGGTTTAATCGGGACAATATTACCGATTTATCGCACAAAAATCCAATTCTCGATCAACAAGAGTCTACTGAACTCTAACAAGTTGCCTAGTAGGTGTGTAAACACTGTCTAAAGACAGCCACCATGTCCAATTTGCAATTTAGTCCAAAATATATCTTAATTTGCATAAAATCATTGAATTAATCCGCTGTTTCGACTCGTTCTTAAAATCCGGGGGTCCAAAAGCTGCGCTGTAACTTTCAGCGCGTCCGTTACGACAAGATCCAGGCCGTGCTCACAAGAATTGGGCCGAGGCCAGGCCCATTTACAAAGTTGGCCCATAAACATTGGGGTTCAAATTGTGACATTGCCATTCTCTACATTCACTGAACCAAATACCCAAAATAACTGAAGCATAGGGTTTAGCAAGGTCTGAGAGCAGTGGGGCTCACCTGAGGGGCGCCGGATATCGGCCGGAAGAGTTGGCCGGAGCAGCACCCAAAAGAACCCAAGCTCGGTTTGGCCAAGGTCTAACACCTCCTTCGGTCAGGCTGTAACCAGAGGTGAGCAACAGTTAATAGTGGGTCCCAGAAGGAGACTGGTCCAAGCTGGGTCGAGCCCCGGCGGCCGGAGGCGGCGGCGGCCGGAGTTAAGCCCGAGAGTGGTGATTTCGGGTGCATGATGGAAACAAGCAACAGGGGTGCCCCAGTCCCAAAATAAATTGATGGGAGTCTTATAAATAATCTCTACAGCTTACCTGTGGGGTTGGCCGGAGTCCGGAGCGCCGGCGATGGCCGGGGGAGAAAATCAAGGCCAACTCGGGTGCAACTGTGGAGGACATGACCCCGACGTTAAAACCTCCATGCAAAATGATGGGAATGCTCTAAAAGGTTCAAGAAGCTCACCTGGGCAGTTTTACGGTGCCGGGGATCGCCGGCCAGGCGCGGCGGCGAAGCTCGGTTGAAGCTCCAAAACCCGTTAATGGCGGATTCCGGCCAACTAGCTCCGGGCCGGAGAAACTTGGACCGAAAGGGTCCACTCGGTTCCAGGAGTCTTCTGGTGGAGTTGGCCGGCGGTGGGAGGCAGCGGCGGCGCCGGACGGCCGTGCTCGGCCAAGGTTGAAGAAAACCCGAATCTAGGGCACACTCGATTGGCCCCGATCTTGATCCGATGAGGGTTATACTTCGGGAAGGTGTTGCAGCCGTCAAGTGGATGAGATTCAACGGTGCTGATCTTTGGTTGGACGGCCGGATCACGGCGGCGCACTAGATTGGCCTGGAAGGCAATTAATCCGGTGACAGCGCTCCCGCCGGCGATCGGGACGGCGGCAGCGGCCCGGCCTGCACCCGGATGATCTCCTCGACGTCAGAAGCACATTGGCCAAGCCCAAATGCCGAAACTAATTCAAAAGTTCCAAGAACTTACCTTCACCGGAGTTATGGAAGGAGATGATGCCTCCCGCGACGGCACAGGGCGGCGGCCGACGTCGGATCACCCCGGGCTCGGCTGCGGCCTCACCGAGGATACCTCAGAGAAGAACTTGATCGGTTTGAGTCCCTCTCAACACCCTCCTCACCAACGACCGAGAGCAAGGTGTTATTGAAGCCTTACTCTCCGGCGACGTGGGGCGGCGGCCGGTGCGGGGAAACTCCGGGGAACACGGCAGAGAGGGGGAGGTCTGTTGCAGGGTTGCGGCTAGGCTGAGGGCATTAGGGTTTCTTGAAAACCCTAGCTCGGGCATGCTTGTATATATAGCATTATGCCATTTTGCATTTTAGCCCCTCAAGCAATGTTATTTGCTGATAGGTCCTCCACAGCAGCTTTATCTCACACTTAAGTCCGTCTCCAATGCTGTGGCACGGAAAACGAGGTAAGTTATATAGGGTTTCATGTGCAAAAGTAACATTTTTCGCTGTATTTTACGCTTTTCGAGGCGATCCGGTCGTCGAAACGGAAAATGGACTGCGCCACGACGTCCGGCTCGACGAGACCTATCAGGTAGCGATTTCTGTTTTTCGAGAAAAAGCCCAGATAAAATTCTGTTCCATAAAAACTGTCTAATTTTACAGTTTTCACGCTTTTCGAAATTCCAGAGTCGTCAAACAGAATTTTCGACTGCGCCATTGCGTTCAAAACATCGAAAATAGCTAGAATCGACTACTCGAATCACTATAATAGGAGCCCAGATAGTAAATTGGCCGACATTGGCGCTAAGGGGACTCGAAAAAAAAGGGTTTACTGTTCACTTGTACCCGCGACTTAAGTCGCGGGTCCCGCCGGCTTCAACGCTGATTTCTGGAAGATCCGACCGTCAGATCTGAACAAGCTTAATATGGATTTCACTCAGTTCGTCATGACGGTCGCGCTCGTGGTCTCGGATCTTCGAGATCAGGCTCGGATTGAAAGGTGATATTTCTGGCCCACTAACTGTGCAATTTATACTGCAGAAAAGGGGCACTAAGACTACTTGTGCTTTTCATGATCCAAATTCAACTGGACTTCAATCATTTTCATTTATTTATTTATTTACAAAATTCCAAATTCTTACACCCGAGCGGTAAATTGTTCCGATAAAAGAGTCAGAATTTCGGTGGTAAAGTAAAGGAAGACAAGAAAAGAAAAGAAAAAAAAAAAATCACGAGCACGAAAGCACCGGATCCCATCAGAACCGGGCGCGGAACGGCGCAATGTCTTGCCGAACCGGGCGCGGAGCGGCGCCATAAGAGGGCCGGCCGGCACAATGTTGTTGGATGCCATCATACCAGCACTAAAGCACCGGATCCCATCAAAACTCTGCAGTTAAGTGTGCTTGGTCGAGAGTAGTACTAGGATGGGTGACCCCCTGGGAAGTCCTCGTGTTGCATCCCCCATTATTTTGCAAATTTCCCCGGCTGTTTTGATTTCGGACTCAAATTTTAAATTCTTTTTTGATTCTAGATTTAAAATTAAATGTAATTTTTAATTTTTCAAATGACAAATTTCAAAATATTATTTTTTAATCTTAAATTTTAAGTTCAAAAATATAAATATTTAAAAATGTAGATTTCAGATTTGATATTTCAAATTGCAATTTTTACTTTTAATTTTACCTTTCAATTTTAAATTTTTAAATTTTGATTTTAGACTTTAAATTGAAAATTTAAATTTTTATTTAAAAATTCAAAATGCAAATTTTTAAATTTCAAATTATAAATTAATATTTTAAATTAAAATGTCGAATTTTAAATTTTCTTGTGCAAATTTAAATTTCAATTCGAAATTTAAATTATTCTAAAATAAAATTTAGGAAAAAATATTATTAGCGAACAGAGAAATTTTTTACCAAATTGTTTTAAAAAATAAACTTTCCGTCTAAGCTCAGCCAAACGCGCGACAGTCTTCAGGCAAAATCAATTCGGGCCAAACTATTGCCGCTTCTCGAAATTGGACGTTGAGCCTTCTTCTTCTTCTTCTTCTTTTAATGTTCGCACGGCCACTCGGTAGATTTTTCGCCGATTACTCGCTGGGCGGAGGAAGGAGCCGATTCCGGGACAAGGTCGAGATCCCGAGCGGTAAATTGTTCCGATAAAAGAGTTAGAATTTCGGTGGTAAAGTAAAGCAAGACAAGAAAAGAAAAGAAAAGAAAAAAACACGAGCACGAAAGCACCGGATCCCATCAGAACCGGGCGCGGAGCGGCGCAATGTCTTGCCGAACCGGGCGCGGAGCGGCGCCATAAGAGGGCCGGCCGGCACAATGTTGTCGGATGCGATCATACCAGCACTAAAGCATCGGATCCCATCAGAACTTTGCAGTTAAGTGTGCTTTGGTGAGAGTAGTACTAGGATGGGTGACCCCCTGGGAAGTCCTCGTGTTGCATCCCCCATTATTTTGCAAATTTCCCCGGCTGTTTTGATTTCGGACTCAAATTTTAAATTCTTTTTTGATTCTAGATTTAAAATTAAATGTAATTTTTAATTTTTCAAATGACAAATTTCAAAATATTATTTTTTAATCTTAAATTTTAAGTTCAAAAATATAAATATTTAAAAATGTAGATTTCAGATTTGATATTTCAAATTGCAATTTTTACTTTTAATTTTACCTTTCAATTTTAAATTTTTAAATTTTGATTTTAGACTTTAAATTGATAATTTAAATTTTGATTTAAAAATTCAAAATGCAAATTTTGAAATTTCAAATTATAAATTAATATTTTAAATTAAAATGTCGAATTTTAAATTTTCTTGTGCAAATTTAAATTTCAATTCGAAATTTAAATTATTCTAAAATAAAATTTAGGAAAAAATATTATTAGCGAACAGAGAAATTTTTTACCAAATTGTTTTAAAAAATAAACTTTCCGTCTAAGCTCAGCCAAACGCGCGACAGTCTTCAGGCAAAATCAATTCGGGCCAAACTATTGCCGCTTGTCACGCCCCGAGTTTTAAAAATCCGGTAAAATTTTTTTTTTTTTTTTTTTTTTTTGAAATCAGAGTTTGCAAACTGGGCGCAACAGACCGCCACACGTATAGAAGACTCTCTGCCCCGAGGACAGAGACTCCCCTATACATGCACGGCTAAAAATCATCATCAGAGATCAACAGATATATCAGTATCCAATCTAATCTACTCAGCATGAATAATCAAATTAAGTTATTACATCATCAGTATATCAAATAAGCTGGAAAGAAATGCTAAAAGTAAAGGTCTGCAGAAATCATCGGTATGTCAAGCTCATGGGGACAGCTCTATCGTAATCGGCTCACTGGATCGTCCCGACATCACGCCACCCGACGGACCTACAACAGTCACCCGAGGGTGTGAGATACACCGGAGTGCATCCCAGTGGGCACGACGAGCCGAGCATCAGCTAATCGTACCTACTGGGTACTAAAATCTGCGGATAGTAAGAGTCAACAGGAAAAGCTGGAAAGCATAGAGGTCTACTAATAATCAGGATAAAAACTGCAGGTAAGTATACTGAAAATCAAGATATAACAGCAATAACTCATCATGAAAGCCGTAGGTCATACATGCTGGAATCAAATGTCAACCACAAGGATCATGCATAAGGAACTTCAAGAGATGAAAGCATGTCAATAATGCATGGAATAACTGAGCAGCGGTACAGAATAAAAGCAATGCGTCAAAGGTAGAAACCCAAGTACCCAATCATGCGCCACTATTGGTCCCGGGGACCTCAGGCAATAGCCCTGCATTTCATAGACGCCAAGCAGTCTCGATGCAAAAGGGGCTCGCGGCTGACATACCCCGCACCCCGCGGGTGCCTAACTGGGGGCTCACGGGTCTATCACCAGACCACTTTACCGGCAAAGAACCAGCTCCACGGGGAGCGACCCCGGCCAGGTTCGTGAAGTACAGCAGTGCATGGCAAGTCATAATGATCAATCTCACGGTCTAGTGACCGAGTAGTCGGCACACGCCGAAATCCCAACAGGGAATCATCTGTCTATGTCTATCCATCAGAATCAATCAATCATACATATCGAGTAGTATCTATCAATCGGGATCAATCAATCATGCATATCTGAATAGTATCTATCAATCAGGATCAATCAATCATGCATATCGACGTATATCAAGAAATATCTCAATGACATGAATCAACAGGTGTCATCTAATCATGCAAATCTATACATCAATCAATCAGGATCAGTCAGGAATAATCAGGGAGTATGTATATGATAATCGGCTGATCGTGACAAGAAATCTCAATCACAGGTCTAATCAGATCAATGTAAATCAGTAACATCATGATATGTCAAGATAGGTCATATAATCAGCGGGGAAGTCAAAAACAGGGGTCCGACTGGACTAAAGCAACCAGAGGGCCAAAAAGCTAGCCCGGGCCGAAGCTAACCCACCTGGATGAAGGCAGAGTCCCCGAACTCCCGATCAACAACTGGGGGCTGGCGTCGAACAACTGGGCCCTGTATAAAGAGCTATAATCAGTAATAGACTCACACAACCCTTTCCCGTCGACGTTATACTACGGAAAGTTTAAACGGGTCAAATCGGTCATTTCGTCGGTCGACAACTGGTTCCTGGTCAACGAGGACCATCGGAAACCCAATAAAATGGCCAGGTAGTGCGTAGGTGTTGTCTAAGGTCAGCTAGGGTGACCATTTTGCATTTAAGTCCAACAGGTATCATAATTTGCATAATATCATTTCGTTATTACTGTTTTAGCTTGTTCTAAAGATCCGGGAATCCAAATGTGATTCCGTAAGTGCCAGCGAGTCACATTTGATGCGAGGAATCCCGTGCTCACTATCTTGGGTCAGCGCGAAACCCCAGGGCAAAGTTAGCCTTTTAACTCGCGATTTTGGACGCAGTGTTTTGCCCCGTTCTTGCAATCCGGGGGTCCAAAATCGACGCCGTAAGTTTCAGCGCGTCCGTTACGACGAGACCCAGGCCGTGCTCACAAGAAATGGGCCGAGACCAAGCCCATTACAAAATTGGCCCATAATGGATGTATGTTAATTTACAACTTTAATAAACTCTAACATACACTTAGTCTAGATGCAACCTAACTTGAGCATGAAGTACTGTCATGACAGAGGAGTAGGGTGCTCACCTGAGGCGCGCCGGAAACCGGCCGGAGGGTCGCCGGAGCACGGTGGATCTCCAAGCCTAGGCTCGGGCTTGGCTATCTTCACAAACCCACGGTCAATCTGCAATCCGAGGTGAGCACGGGCTAGTTATGTAAGAACTTGAATTTTGAAAATAAATAAAGAAATGAAATTGATTTGAGTCAAGTTGAAATTGGATCATGAAAAGCACCCGTAGTCTAAGTGCCCCTTTTCTGCAGTGTAATTTGCACAGTTAGTGGGCCAAAAATATCGCCTTTCAGTCCGAGCATAATCTCGAAGATCCGAGACCACGAGTACGACCGTCATGACGAACTGAGTGAAAACCATATTAAACTTGTTCAGATCTGACGGTCGGATCTTCCAGAAATCGACGAAGAAGCGGGCGGGACCCGCGACTTAAGTCGAGGGTACGATGAATAGTAAAACCTAATTTTCGAACCCCTCTGCGTCAACGTTGAGCCAATTCACTATCTGGAATTCAAACATAACACTTCAGGTAGTCGATTTGAATGGCTCCGACGTTCTGGACGCAATGGCACTGACGGAATTTCCGTTTGACGACCCTAAGTCTCGAAAAACGCGAAAACTGTATTCCGGGACTGTATTTTATGGACCGAGATTTAATCCGGGCAGTTTTTCGAAAATCAAAAATCGCTACCTGATAGGTCTCGTCGAGCCGGACGTCATGGCGTAGTCCATTTTCCGTTTCGACGAACGGATCGTCTCGAAATGCGTGAAATACGGCGAAAAAGGGGATATTTACACTTAAAACCCTATACATGTTGCCTCGAAAAGCGTGCAGAGGGACTTAAATGTTAGATGAGCATGTTATGGAGGACCAGGGTTGAAATACCTGGGCTGGGGGGGGGTGTATTGCAATTGTGCAATGCTTCACGGTTCGGTATTGCAACCGTGCCCCACAACTCCCCTTCCGGTTTTTGTAACCGCACAAACCTCCAACCCACCTTCTTCCCTAACTACCCACACCTCGCAACCGCACCAGCCCTTGCCAAAAAGCCTCTCCCCGTCGCTGGAAACGAGAGAGAAGAAACCTTGTTTTCGGGTGTTGTGGAGGAGGAAGGCTGGAGGGACTCTGGGAGGACCAGACTCGCACCTGAGGCACCTTCTGTGAACCCGCGTCCAAGCCGAGGGAGCTAGCACCCCAGCTCCGCCGAGGGCCGCCGCGGTTAGCATTTTTCTTCTTCGAGTTCTCCGGCGAGGTGAGATGTTGGAAATTTTATTTAAGTTTGGGGTTTTAAGCTCGACCATGGTGCTCCTGACATCAAGGCCATTGTTCGGTTGCAGTCCGAGCCCTCGCCGCCGTCCCCGTTGCCGGCAAAGCTTTAGTTCACCGGAAATTATCGTTTTCCGACGAACTCGGTTTTCGATTTTTACAACCGTTGAACCTCGGATCAGAACCGTTGATCCTCT
Source organism: Tillandsia leiboldiana (assembly GCA_029204045.2). NCBI lineage: Eukaryota > Viridiplantae > Streptophyta > Magnoliopsida > Poales > Bromeliaceae > Tillandsia > Tillandsia leiboldiana. The sequence continues at coordinate 5,524 of JAQNDB010003985.1, read as the reverse complement.
TCTTCTTGGTGACTGCTCACTACCCACGAAGTTTCAGGAAGATCGGGTGAGTGGTTAAGCCGTGCGAAGAAGCCCTAGTTTCGGGTTTTCTTGCTTTCAACCGAGCTCCACCGTCCGGCGCCGCCGTGCATCCCCGTCGCCGGCCACCATTGCAGGAAGCTTCCTGGTACCAAGGGGAGTACTTTGGTCCAAGTTGCGCCGGCCCGGAGGGACCTCGCCGGAATCCGCCATTAGAGGCCTCGAAGCTTGACCGAGCTCCTCCGGCGCCGCCTTGCCGGAGCTCCTCAGCCACCGGGAACCCCTCAGGTAAGCTCCTGTGGTCTGTAGGAGTCTCCCCATCGACTTGCATGGCTCTCCTAACGTCGGGTTTCTCGTCACTGTAGTTGCACCCGAACCACCTTCGAGCTCGGCTTTCGGTGATCCCCGGCGCTCCGGGACTCCGGCGACCATCCAGGTAAGGCCTATATACCACGTTTAAGCTTCCCACGATTTTATTTTGGGACAAAAGGCCCCCTGTAACTAAACCTAAATCCTTGCACCCGAAATGCCAATGTTAGGCTTATCTCCGGCCGCCGCCGCCTCCGGCCGCCGGCACCTGACCCGACCTGACCAGAACACTCTCTGGGATCAAGAACTAGCCTGTGCTCACCTCGGATTGCAGATTGACCGAGGGTTTGTGAAGATAGCCAAGCCCGAGCCTAGGCTTGGAGATCCATCGTGCTCCGGCGACCCTCCGGCCGGTTTCCGGCGCGCCTCAGGTGAGCCCCCTACTCCTCTGTCATGACAGTACTTCATGCTCAAGTTAGGTTGCATCTAGACTAAATGTATGTTAGAGTTTAGTAAAGTTGTAAATTAACATACATCCATTATGGGCCAATTTAGTAATGGGCTTGGTCTCGGCCCATTTCTTGTGAGCACGGGTTTCCTCGCATCAAATGTGACTCTCTGGCACTTACGGAATCAGATTTGGATTCCCGGATCTTTAGAACAAGCTAAAACAGTAATAACGAAATGATATTATGCAAATTTTGATACCTGTTGGACTTAAATGCAAAACGGTCACCCTAGCTGACCTTAGACAGCACCTACGCACTACCTGGCCATTTTATTGGGATTCCGATGGTCCCCGTTGACCAGGAATTATATATTGATCGATAAATTGACCGATTTGACCCGTTTAACTTTCCGTAGTGTAACGTCGACGGGAAAGGGTTGTGTGAGTCTATTACTGATTATAGCTCTTTATACAGGGCCCAGTTGTTCGACGCCAGCCCCCAGTTGTTGATCGGGAGTTCGGGGACTCTGCCTTCATCCAGGTGGGTTAGCTTCGGTCCGGGCTTGATCTATTCGGCCCTCTGGTTGCTTTAGTCCAGTCGGACACCCTTTTTTTTGATCAGCCTGCGAATTATACTGATACGACCTATGATGACTGAATATATATCACATGATCCCCTGATAGACATTGATTCTTTTAGACTCATCATATATACCTGCTGATTTTATCTAGATGAGCCTTGATGATTGTATTGACATGCCCTATGATTAGTCCTGATAGATCTTGATCTACGTGAGACATATCTTACGTACCTGTTTATCAGTTTTTATATTTCTGATAGACCTTGATCTTCATGAGACATACCATATACATATCTGTTCATCAGTTTTTTTCAGTATATAGATCTACATGATTTGATGACACTTGTTGATTCCTGTCAGCCGATTATTATCTACATGATCCCTGATTATTCCTGACTGATCCTGATTGATTGATATATATAGATTTGCATGATTAGATGACACCTGTTGATTCCTGTCATTGAGATGTTATTCGAGATATTATTGATATGCATGATTGATTGATCCTGATTGATAGACACTACTCGATATGCATGATTGATTGATTCCGATGGATAGATATAGACAGATGATTCCCTGTTGGGATCTCGGCATGTTGCCGACTACCCGGTCACTAGACCGTGAGATTGATCATTATGATTTGCCATGCACTGCTGTACTTCACGAACATGGCCGGGGTAGCTCCCCGTGGAGATTGTTCTTTACCGGTAAAGTGGTCTGATGATAGACCCGTGAGCCCTCGACAAGGTTATGTCAGCCGAAAAAGGTGCCGAACAGTGGCATTGCCTGAGGTTCTCTGAGACCAATATTGGCACATGATTGGATATTTGGTTTTTTTTACCTTTGACGCATTACTTTTACTCGTACTGCTGCTCAGTTGTTTCCAGCACTATTACCTGTAGACATGCTTGTATCACTTGTAGTTCTTATACATGATCCTTGTAGTTGACTTTGATTTCCGGCCTGCATGCTCTACAGTTTTCATGATAGTTATCTCTGAGACACCCTGATTGTTCAGCATACTTACCTGCAGTTTTATTTCTGATTATTAGTAGACATCTATGTTTCCAGCTTTTCCTACAGATCTTTACTATCCGCAGATTTTAGTACCCAGTAGGTACGATTAGCTATTTCTCGGCTCGTCGTGCCCACTGCGATGCACTCCGGTGTATCTCACACCCTCGGGTGACTGTTGTAGGTCCGTCGGGTGGTGAGATGTCGGGACGATCCAGTGAGCCGATTACGATAGAGCTGTCCCCATGAGCATTACACATTGATGACTTTTGCAGACATTTACTTTCTGTATTTCATTCCAGCTTATCTTGATTTAGACATTTAAAACTGATGATGTAATAACTTAATTCTGATTATTCCTGCTGAATAGATTAGTAGTTGTACTGAGATATCTGTCGCTGATTACTAGCCTAGCCGTGCATATATAGGGGAGTCTCTGTTCGCGGAATAGAGAGTTTCCTATATGTGTGGCGGTCTGTTACGCCTGTTTTGCAAACTCTGATTTTAAAAAAAAAAAAAAAAAAAAAAGAAAAATTTCAGACCTGATTTTTAAACTCGGGGCGTGACTGATTAGATGGTATCAGAGCAATAGGTATACGGTACCTAGGAAAAGATGATTAGGAACTGGTTAGGATGAACCCTAGGATGACTTGTCACGTGAGAGCGTTGGGTATGTCTAGTATAAGGGTTAGAAACTCAAGATATTATCAGAGTCTGTTCTGACCTGCTTCTATATTGTAGCTATGGCTCGTCCTCCAGGTCGTGGACGGGGACGGGGCACGGGCCGTGGAATAGGCCGACCACCTAGCACGCCGAGTGAGCCCGTTGATCAGGGCCGTATGGACCGGCTTGAGGCCCAGGTGGCGACTCTGGCTGGGATGTTCCAGCAATTTATGCAGCAGCAGGCTGCTGGCGCTTCCACTCCTACCCCGCCTGCTCCTCCACCTGTACCTGAGGTCACATCGCCGGTTGCACCCCCTGCTGCACCAGCCGTCGCTGAGCCTGAATGCTTGGCTGAGCCAGATGTAGACCCCGCACCACCACCGGCGGGGCCCGTTCCAGCTCCAGCCCCTGCCGCAACCTCCAGGGCGGTACCGAGGGTTGCTGCTGCCCATGCCGCCACTGCTTCTATCGTGTCTGCTTCCTCTCGCTCTGTCGCTCCCGCTGTTGATCCTGCGGCCGATACTGAGGCCGATCGAGCAGAGAGGGCCCGAGCGAAGGCGGTTTTGCTAGAGTTCAAAAAGTTCAAGCCGCAAACCTTTGACGGCAAAGACGAGGACCACTGGGCGGTCGAGGAATGGATCGATCATATGGAGAAATTATTCCAAGACGCCTACACCGAGGACCGCGACAAGGTCCACATCGCTGTACATTGCCTGGAGGGCCGGGCATCCAAATTGGTGGAGGCGACATCGAGAGCGCTACTTCCCGAGTCCAGCTGATCCTACTTGGGAGGATTTTAAAACCGCCATGGACCACCACCACCTCAAGGAGACCACCAAGGAGGGTCTCGAGCGCGAGTTGGAAACGATCAAACAGGGCGACAAGAGCGTCCGAGAGTACGAGCAGGAGTTCCTGCGCATCGCCGACCTGGTGCCCCAGGCGGTGCGCGAGGAACGCCGGAAGGTACGCTTGTTTTCGCAGGGCTTGAGGCCTGAGATCCGCCGACACCTCGCGTCGCACCTCTCCACCGACTTCGACAACTGCGTGGAGCGGTGTCTAGCGATCGAGGCGGAGGTCAAGATGTCCCGCGCTGAGCGGAATGCGGTGGACAAGGACAAGGACAAGGACAAGGGCAAGAAAAGGGCACATCCTGGAAACGGCGATGGGCGTTCAAATCAGAACAAGAAGGCGAAGCCACCCCGACCTTGCGTCTTCTGCGGGGATACCCACCGGGCGAGGGATTGTGAACAGAGGCATGGTCGATGCTTCAGGTGCGGCCAACTGGGACATAGAGCTTCAGAGTGCCCGCAGGGTTCCGCACCTGCGCAGATCACAGCCCCTGTACCCGCACCTTCGCAACGACGACAAGAACCGGCGCCTAGCTCAGCTTCAACTGGGCGTCCCCCTCTACCTCGACCACCTTTTGGAGGGCATCAGTCGGCAGGTGGACGCGTCTATGCACTGACCCCTCATGGAGAGCCAACGGAGGGAAACCCGACGACTGATTTCGTAGCTCTCGAATGAACTATTATAAGCATTTCATAAAGCATGACTTTAAGATGTAGGCTTCTGGAATAAGACTTTTTAATTATAAGTTTCAGGGACGAAACTTCCTTTTTGGTGGGAGAGATGTAAGAACTTGAATTTTGAAAATAAATAAAGAAATGAAATTGATTTGAGTCAAGTTGAAATTGGATCATGAAAAGCACCCGTAGTCTAAGTGCCCCTTTTCTGCAGTGTAATTTGCACAGTTAGTGGGCCAGAAATATCGCCTTTCAATCCAAGCCTAATCTCGAAGATCCGAGACCACGAGTGCGACCGTCATGACGAACTGAGTGAAAACCATATTAAGCTTGTTCAGATCTGACGGTCGGATCTTCCAGAAATCGACGAAGAAGCGGGCGGGACCCGCGACTTAAGTCGAGGGTACAGTGAACAGTAAACCCTAAATTTCGAACCCCTTTGCGTCAACGTTGAGCCAATTCACTATCTGGAATCCGAACATAGCACTTCAGGTAGTCAATTTGAATGGCTCCGACGTTCTGGACGCAATGGCACTGACGGAATTTCCGTTTGACGACCCTAAGTCTCGAAAAACGCGAAAACTGTATTTCGGGACTGTATTTTATGGACCGAGATTTAATCCGGGCAGTTTTTTCGAAAATCAAAAATCGCTACCTGATAGGTCTCGTCGAGCCGGACGTCATGGCGTAGTCCATTTTCCGTTTCGACGAACGGATCGTCTCGAAATGCGTGAAATACGGCGAAAAAGGGGATATTTACACTTAAAACCCTATACATGTTGCCTCGAAAAGCGTGCAGAGGGACTTAAATGTTAGATGAGCATGTTATGGAGGACCAGGGTTGAAATACCTGGGCTGGGAGGGGGTGTATTGCAATTGTGCAATGCTTCACGGTTCGGTATTGCAACCGTGCCCCACACTCCCCTTCCGTTTTTGTAACCGCACAAACCTCCAACCCACCTTCTTCC
>JAQNDB010003984.1:0-26243 GCA_029204045.2 Tillandsia leiboldiana | reverse complement strand
ACGTTTGCGCGTGGGCGCGCGCTGCTGCTGCCAATCACGGAAGCCAGTGTTCGGCCGTGCGCTCGGTGGACCGCACCTTCAGCGCTGGCCCAATAGGGTGCCGCCACGTGGCTCTGCGATCCACGGTTCTCACCAATGCCCCAAAACACCCCGAAACTTCCGGTTGCCCGTTTTCGCGCGTCCGGACTCAAAAAAATACCTCCAAATATTTCCATCATTTTTCCGCGCTGATTCAAATAATTCGTGCCGTTTCGCGCAAAACCACTTCTAAAATTCGATACGGGCATCCGAATACACTCGTGATTCATTTTACGCACTGAGCCCATTTCTTGATCGATACGCGCACAAACACCTCCACCACTCAACAAAGGCCTCCAGAACTGCTGATCCAACAGTAATCATTTCGTGGGGGTTCGGGTCTTCACAACAGTAGTGACATATCTCTTATCTAGATTGCTGTTGGGTATATTATCATTCTTTTACAATTATCTTATATATTCACTATATTTTTTCTAGTGATCATGACTTGTCCTTGTGACGGGTTGTACTCACTGGAAAATCTTTGATTGGTTTCTCATGTTCTCTGTCTCTATAGGTGATGCGGTCTGCGAGGCGGGCACGAGTGCGGTGTGAGAATCGTGTTGGTCTTGAGCTTAGCGACTTTTCTAGTTTATTTACTCTACGCTTTTGTTTAATACAGTAGTTTAGTTGGATATATTTTTATTAGACATTTGCTTTATTGGATTTTGGATAGGACTATATTATGATTATGATTTGGTTTAGATTGGTTTGGTAAGTTTTTTTGTTGCCCTTTTGATTGGTTTTTTACCTCGAAAGATAGTCATTTTAAAATAAAATATTTTCGTGTGGAAAATTATTTTTAAATAGTTTTTAAGAATAATTTTGATTTTATATTTTAAACTTTTCAAATATATTTACGGGTGCGGAATATTTTTCAAAAAATAGGCTGGTTGAATAAAAATACATATATTCTTAAAAATGATTGTGTAATTAAAATTATTATAATTGTTGAAAAGAACAGTATATCGTACAAATATAAAAAAAATTATGTGTTTGTGACAAATTTGTACATTTCTTAATAATACTGAGAAAAAAAAATTATAAACTCTAATTTTAAAATAGAATTTCAGTAAATGTCTCATGAGAATTTACTACTCCGTTGGTCTTTATAGTTTGAGGATTTAAATATTTTTGACTGATTTAAATTTAAATATTAATTAATTAAATTAAATTTTTAAAATTAAAATTTTAAATAAGTTCTGTACGATCATCCGTGATAGGAGCAAAGTGTGGAAATGCTGACGATCATGATGCGCGGAGTGCGGACAGATGAAGGCAAAGGACACTATCCTTTCATCATTAGTGCGGCAGCCGGTACCATAAATATTAGATCATACAAATTAATGTAGTGCTGACAAATAATAATAACTAGTGAGAACCCCGCGCTTCGCCGCGATTAAGAAACAGTATTTACATAATTTAACAATGAATTGAGTTGATGTATTCCGAAAGAAAGAAGATATACTTTCCTATCAAATGAGGAAATAAACCCATGTCTGACTCAATCATACTCAAAATAAGGAAAGGAAAAATGTGAATTAGATTGAATCCAGAACCAGTAAAAACAACATAATAGGTTGAACTTTCACCATTAGAAGTCTCATTGACAATATTCCATGCAAAATAGAGTTCCAATGTAGATATTCTCAATGCTATTGGTATTGTGTATAGGGCAAGAGATAACATGTATAGAAACACTTACAGAACCCAAGATGCGTTCAAGTTACCTATCCTAAAGCAATTTTCATTTTACAGTCTATAGTTATGATATATTTGTTTTGGAGAGATGCTCAGCCGATATCCTCTCCATAAACTCCCTCGCGACCTGCTCCCTCTCCTCATTCAGCTTAAGGCTCCGCAGGTGTGACGACGCGTTCCGAACTGTCGCGCCCATCTGTTTCAGCCTTTTGTCCTGCTGCAGACTTAGCGCGGTGTTCGACGACAAACATTTAGGGAATGACAATGTCATGTGCACCACAAAATTGCTTAAATAAGTAAAAAATTAATACGACAAAAACCTGTGTAATCCAAAAATAGCAGGGGTTAGAAAGCAAGTTAACTTTCTTAATAGTTGGGATCATATTAAAGATACTTATACACAATCTTGTGTTAACTGAAAATATGGTTTCTTAGTTTGGAAATTCCTTTTTTTCTTGCTTTCTGTATCTCAGAAACACGTACGACAACACAACTGTCGAACTCAAACAAAGAAAATGAATCATGAATCTAAATCAATTGAAATATAAGTAAACTTTTCAATATGTACTGTGACTTTGTCCGTTTGGGAAACTCTGTTTTGGTCAGTAAATGGTTTTTGAAGAGTCTACACCTCTCTCTGCCAAGTAAGATGATTTTTACCTCAAGAAATTGAGCTCCAGCTTCGAGCTCGGGCTCCTTCCATAATGGCATGTCGATTTTTCTCTTGTCCATTTCTTGATCCATCTTTCGGGCGTCCTTGGGATTTTTCCCCACATTATTAACCTTCTTTCGGTAAGCAATAACCGCCTTCATGAATTCCTATGCATATCAACAAAAGATGGATGAAGCTAAGATGAACATTAAGGTCACAACAGGACGATTCCAGCAGACATAAAATTATCGAAAGAAACCTGGAATCGTAGCTAACACGACTTTGTCTAAACAAAAATAACACAATATACTCCGACAAAGGAACTGAGTTCATTTTGCAAACATGTATGCTAACTTGGTCAGTTTCCGAAATTGGCATGATAGTCGAACGCGAGCACGACATGCGAATGAGAAGAGAGACTAATCTTTGAAACGATGCAATTGCTGAACACGAACATTACTATAGAACTTGAGAGAAGCAGAGTGATAAACTTTAGATCATTAAGAAGACTTGTATGTACCTGATAAGCCGCTGGGCATCCTGGATAGTCGAAGTCGTCGGAGCTTGGCCGGCTCATCTGTTCAGGATGAAACTGAAGGCCCATTATGAAGTTACCCTCCTCCGGACTATAGGCATCCGGGTCGTAGAACCCTTCAATCAATCCATCAGGGGAAGAAGAAACATAAATCTCGAAAGGAAATCTGCATAGTTTCTTCAAAATTTAAAGTAGGTTTTGATATGATTCCCAAAAAGGAAGCATTGCACAATTCCTCAAATTACCAAACAATAAACATCCAAGTTAGCATTTATGAGAATACATGTAGACCACAACAACTCACTCATGTTGTGTTACATGCCACTCAGTACTTGTATTATCAAAATGAAAAAAAATGAAGCATCAGCAACTGTTGCAATTATTTTCAAATGCCTCACCATACATATAAGCATGCATTATTTGAACAACAAAGTGGACAAAAACTGAACAGGAAAAACTTCATTAGGTACATAATGTATCTCTAACCAGCAGCTAACCTATCCAGTGATCAAGGAAGAGAACCTTACCAAACTTGTAATTTTTTTTATTAGTAGAGCAGGATTTGTGCTTAGTCCTTTACTGATGCTGCAGTCAGCTGCTTCAGCATGCAAAGCTTTAGGTTTTAAGCCCCTTCATGCCCAGTGAGTTCAAGTTATCTAATGATGGAATGGTGCTGAAAAGCTACTTGAGTTTCTTTTCCCGAATAAATTAGTCAAAATCTGAATTGTTTGCTCCATAAAAACGATAGTCACATAATAGATTATGTAGTCACCTGACACATACGTTAGTAGAAAGTGTTTGGAACTTAAGTGATAGTAATATCAAACTGATTCATTTCAGATAATGATAGACTTATGCTATGAACCTTATATTTTATTTCTTACCAGAATAATTGAATAAAAACCATTGGGCTGCATCGCGTGATAACTCTCTACCAGTAGAAGGCTCTATTTTTTTGTGACAATAAGACAGTTCTGTAGTTTTTCAATAAAGCCCGGGGGCCACCAAGTAGCATTGGGAGTCCCCGGTTCAGATCGCACAGAGTCACCTTGTATTTCTTCCATTTTTTCAAATGCTATTGAATGCAAACAATTTTGAACTGGTTTTTGACCCTTTGGAAGTCATTTCATGTACTTAACATCATCCCATTCCACATAACAGAGGCCTGAGAAACATCATTTTAAAAACAACAGGAATCAGTAAGAAATAATAAAACACATATAAATCTCGAAACAAAATCTGCATAGTTCTAAGAAATGTAAAAAAAAATTAAAGTACATTTCGATATGATTCTCAAAAGGAAAGCATTGTACAAATCCAAGTTGGCGATCCAATCGGAATTCATGAGGTACCTCCTCACCACTCTAAATCAGCAGGAAAGATCACTAAAACCTCTAAAAATGTAGGAACAACACTGTATACAAAAACAGAATTTTTAAAAATGAACCGAAAAATCGATTCAAGTCCGAAAATTCAAATAACAGAAAATTCAATCAACCTACCTCATAATTCAACTAAGAGTAGCTCCAAATCAACCGGAATTGAAAGACATAAGTCACCAATAGGTCAGCTAGAAGAATTAGAAGAAGGAATTTAACGGAACTCCAACGAAAATCCTATTTTAGGTCATAATTTCAACACATTTCAATTCCGACTGAACTAACCTGAAATTCAGGTAGACGAAATGATCCACAAATTCTCCTCCTTCAGGTAAACCTCGAGCAAAACCGAAATGAGCAATTAGAAGTGTAGAACGTGACTATTTCACAGTACATTGCCGTGACTGCTGTTGTTGCTGTACCTGATGTTGTTATTGTTGCTCCCCAAACCGCAGGGAGAAGAAGAAGAGGACGAAGAAGAGATGTTGCTACCGTTGCTGTTGCTCGCTGCTGGTTCTGCCTAGAGCTGCTAGCCTGTGGGGAGAAGAAGAAAAGAAGAGAAAAAAGAGAAGAAGAGAAGGAGAAATTTTCATATATATTGCATTGTTGGTTCATGTGAGAACCCTAATGCGGATAATGCAGATTTTGAAGAAAAAAAATCAGATTGACGTATTTGAATGTCATAAACGAAATATGAAATGCTTTAGAGAGTGTAAGAATATTGAGACTGACAAATGCTTTTCATGTATATTGCATTGTTGGTTCATGTGAGAACCTAATGTGGATAATGCAGATTTTGAAAACAAAAAATCAGATTGAGGTCTCTGAATGTCATAAATGAAATATGAAATGTTTTCGAGAGTTAAGAGTGACCAAACAGAATCTGTCATATTCAAATAAGGGCAGAAGGGAGGCAAACTCTGTTCCTGACCACACAAAAGGGTTGACCTTCTAAACATAAAAGTTGCACGACGTACTAAAAATATTAACAATCATGCAGCTGGTTTGGTATTTATGAGCACGGAGCCGTTGTTAAATGCTTTAAATTTTCAAGCTCCACAGAAAGTAATCAAATAGTTAACTTCAAAATACGAAGAGTGTCTTACCGACAATCCCATAACTAACATTTAGTAACACAACATGCGTAAGAGGGAAAATACAACAAATATTTTACAATCAGTTCTACAGTACTAAATAGGGATTCTACTTATACCACAAATAGCATATATATTTTTAGAATTACAAATTATGGAGAAATAACCGTTAATATGTTCGAATTATACTATATATAAATCTTCATTTAATGTCTTCACAATCTTCATCGATGGTTTGAACCCTACAGAGAGGGGAATGAAATATCAATATGTTTATACATAAGTAGAAAGAGAATACCTATTTAAATAAATAAATTTGTATAGTACCTACGACGTTTCCTTTTTGGACGTGATGATTCACATGGTTCGTTACATTGTTGCTGGAAGCTGTGTTTAAAATATGATGTGTAAATAAGAATTTATTAATATACGACATGTATACAATGATAGGTAGATGGCAATAAAGTTTTTTTTTTACCTTGAAGAAGTCTCTGTAGTCGGAGAAACATCTGTTGATAACTCGGTCTCGAATTCCTTCCGATTGGGAGACAACGATAGGGGAATTTCCTCTTCACATTTTAGTAATAATTTTTTTTTACCCTCTTCTTTTTCTTTTGCATCATTATTTGTTGTAAAAATTTTTAATACTTTAAAAGTAGGGATGCTTGTTCTGAATTTTTGTGCGTCGGGCGTAACTTGGAAAATATGCTTTTGATTAAGAAGTGTCTTCATAACAGAAGGCAGGGTAAATGGATCTGAGTTATTTGATGCCGCTAGATACTGTGCGGGAATTCGAATTAAATCTTGTGCTAATTTCCCGAATACAGTAAAATTGACTACATTACTTCCGTCGCCTACAACCATGTTTAGTTTGTACCTTTTTTATTATTTTTTTTTGGATGGGGGGGGGGGGGGGGGGGGGGGGGGGGGGGGAGGGCGAGAATGTAATAAAGAAAATTAGAATCGTAAAAAAAATCAGGAGAAAAATAAGAATAATTGTAGAAATTTGAAGATAGTAAAATTAGTTACCATGGAATAGGTGACTCCTTCGTATCCTCACATCGGGGACACCAGAAACTATCGCCGCATATTTTAATTGCTGTCTTGCAATCACGGCATGCTCTGTACCACCAACCATACAGCGTGTCGATCTCCATAATTGTAGCCTCACATGTAAACTTCTCATTCTATTTGTTGAATAGAAGTCAAATTTGAAGTTATGTTGAGAAATGTATGTAACAATTTGTAAATATAAAATTCTAATTTATTATAATTAGGTACGTACTTCAGTAATATTGACATCAAGGCATATTAAGTCACCAATTGATTTCCGGTTCAACATCATCTCTTCTTGAGGACAGATATTTTCTCTTTTATCGTAAGTTATACGACGAATTGAATTATCGGTGAGGTGCAAACTACAGGTAACGACAGTAATATTATGAGAAATATATTAATGAGTAATTGGTAAAGCAGTAAAGCTGCATGATCTGCCGACAAACCTATGTAGAAGTTCTGCAATTTCTGGGACGTCGAGATCAAAATATATCTTTGACGCTGAACACGTGGATAAATGTACCTTCTCTATATTTTGGAAACAGGAAGAAATTAATTCACGATAGTAGACAAAAATTGATTCTATTGTAAGATCACATATTGTATGAATTCATTTAAAATATTAACCTCTAAATGTCCGAACAGTCATTCCAGCAAGAACTATTATAACGGGATTGGTAGTTTCTGCTGCAGAAATGCGGCGTTTATCGAGAGATGTAGCAAATTGGTCCCACAGTACAATAGGCAGAACATTTTTACTGTCGACTAAAACATGTCACTGTGCGATACTTTTTTTTTTTTAATTAGATTCAGGTGCGATCATTTGAAATTAATAATGCCTTACCATGAATCCTCAATCTCCAAATTCCTTATGGGGGTAAGAAGTTGACCAATATATCGTTGGGTAACTTCACTAATCATTGTAAGTCTACCAAGGACATCTAAGAGAGATAAAAAGATAATTACAAAGAAGACACCATGAATAAAGAAAGAAGGAAAAAGTAATTTCATTATGCAGAAAATCTGACCTGTCAGAACTGCATCGTTGTATCGTTTTTTCTCAACCTCAAAAAAAGTTAAGAAATTAAAACTGTATAGCGGCATGTTGTCCAAATCTTCTTCTGTATGAATCACTTTCGTTCGGCTATTTAACTGAACCATGTAATCACGATCGATGGCTACAAATTTTTTCCGGCTTGGAATAACAATGAATTTCTCGATTAAGTATACATTGCCTTCGGTAATTCGGCATTTAAATTCCGCTGCATCTTGTTTACGAATTGTTGCTTGCATTGAAAATGCCTAATTATGGAACAACAAACATAGGAGAATTATTGGTTGAGAAATAAGCAACATATATGCAGAAAGAGTTGTACAAACCTCTTCATCGATTAATAAACACTCCAGACTAAAGATATCTCCTTTACGGAATGGTGCAGTCGATTCCCATATGCGACATATTCGCACCTTGATTCTACAGTCTTGATGCTGTAGTGATAACTGTGATAGTGGTGTAGTCTTCACGGGGACTTCAGTTTTCTATACATGAATACAAAAGGTAGAATAAGAACGAATACGACTTCTTAAGATAATATTGCATTTCGTTTTTCATTAGGGTAATAGAAGAATATATTACAAACCTGAATGAATTATTTTAAATCGTCAAATATTTCGCGGTAAACAATATTCCTTGTATATCCTTGAATTTCTTGATCTGTATTTTCTATAAGAATTCGCAATCCTTCTCGCGAACTTGCTCGAGAAATTGCTACATATAGTTGACCGTGCGAGAAGACAGGCCGTGACAAATAAAGGCCAACTTTTTGTAACGTTTGCCCTTGACTTTTATTAATTGTCATTGCATAACTTAGACGTACTGGGAATTGTCTTCTCTTCAAAATGAATGGCCATTTAGTCTCAGTTACATTTATCACAATCCGAGGGATGTAGACTTTTTCTCCAATGTGGTTCCCTGTGAAAATTTGCGCTTCAATAACCCTAGGTGTTAATTGAGTTATAAGCAATCGAGTTCCATTACAAAGACCGGAACTTTGATTAATATTGCGAAGCAACATTATTGGACTCCCCACTTTGAGTTTCAATTCATGATTAGGCACTCCACTAAATTTCAAAGTATTCAAGAAATCGACAGGATAGAGCAAACTGTTCTCTTCAGCATTTTTTGACGAACTGCATACTGAATCTGAACTTAGGTATAAGTGTTCTTCGGCTTGTAACAATGATAGGACATAAGTATTAACATCATCGACATTTTCGTTTACGGGTGTAACGATAGCTCGATCTCGTAGGTAATTAGGGTTATTGTAGTTCTGTTCCATATTATCGTATATCTCAGAAACAATTCCTTGGATTCCATTATCATCAAACTTTATTAAGAAATCAGCAGGAATTTTGATCCAAGTTGCCTCTTCCTCATCATTAAATTTCACGGCATCTATTTTTCCATCGCCAATATCAAGTACCCATTGAGCAAATTCTATTAAAGATGTGGTTGGTAAAGTACCTGCGGAACCTTGTAGTAATCTCATATTTATAGTAAGACGATAAATTTTACATTTGCTCCATATGTAAGATCTAGTAAGGGATGCATTCAAAATATCTTGTTTAGTTCCACCGACGATGACGGGAAGTATTTGTCTAAAATCTCCACCCAAAAGAATTGTCTTACCTCCGAAAAGTCTCTCATCAGTCTCTAGACCACTTGTTTTCATAATATCCTTTAGAGATTTATCCAAAGCCTCAAAACAATTTCTATGATTCATGGGAGCTTCATCCCAAAGAATCAAGCTGGAGCGTGAAATTAATTTCGCGAGCTGCGTACCTTTCTTAATTTCGCAAATGGAGTCGTCGTTAACTTTAATGGGTATTTTAAATCTTGAATGAGCGGTTCGACCTCCAGGCAATAAAAGAGACGCTATCCCGGATGAAGCAACAGCTAGTACAATTTTTCCCTCCGAACGTAATTTGGAAATAATTGTTTTCCAAAGATATGTTTTACCTGTCCCCCCGTGTCCGTAAACAAATATGACATCCCCAATATTTTGGTATACAGAAGCTAAAACAGCATTATACACGGTTTCTTGTTCATTGTTTAAACCGTTGAACAATTCAGTATGTTCGTGTAGTAGTTCTTCTGTACTGTAATCTAATTCCTCTCTGAGTAACCTGTTGTCTAGATCGTCAAAAATTAATCTCGAGGGAATTGGAAGTTTGTAATGGGAAAGCGAGCTGGAATTTTTATTGAACAGATCTTCAAGTTCAAAAAGTACATGATTTTGGAGTTCAAGCCGAGGTATTTGGACATTTTGGATGCCAAGAACATGTCTCAATCTGTACAAAATATCATCTGCCATTAATTCCCAATATTCATCCCATAATTTCACAGGATCTGCAACCTCACAGTATATTATTATGGTTGTAAATAATTGTCTAAGCGCAACAGAAGAACACCAATGTGATGCTTCCTCTAATGCTTCGCTCCATTCTTTATCATCGTTAAGTAATCCAAGTGCATTACATGCAGAGCGAAATGTTTCATGCACAACACCATGAACTGTTCTAATAGCCATAAAATTTTTTGAACCTTTTACTACATTTAAAAGCATTCTTAAGAAATATAGTTCACCTGCATTTGGATGGACATAAACTATTCTTCCAATGCGGTAAGCTTGTTTTCGCCGTGACCAAAACTTGTCCTTTTGATGCCATACCCATTTAGTCGGAAATTCGGTGTATGTAAGCTCATGAGCATCATCACATGTGGCATTGGTGTGCATCCATTCAGTGAGCATTGTTTTTTCAATATCAGGACGGTTTAGAACATTGACTAAATTCTGAGAACTGTGGTATACAATGTTATTCATCATTGGTAAATGAATGGACAAACGCTCGACAGATGGCTGTCTAAAATGAATGTCGAATTCAAACATTCTCCAAATTGCTTCATATGCTGATAAATATCGACAATCTAAGTATTGTTTTATTTCGTCTACATTTGTATACAATTGTGTAGAACATGAACTATTGTAATTGACATTATTTTCAATTACAACAGCCGACCTGTCTGGTCCTTTATTAATATACTTGAATAAGTATTTGATAAGCCTTGACTTATTACACCATTCGACATTAATATGAGCTTGATATTTGGTAACTAATCGTAAGTTGTGAGGGACAACAAATCTGTTGTCAAGTTCAATACCAGCTTTCAAAACACGTGCCTCAGTATCCCGTCTTCTATAAATAGGGAATCCGTCCGAAGTAATGACTGTTTCAGTCTTATACTCTTTAGGAAAATGTTTGGAGCAGCGGCCTTTAACCATACAAGGTGCTCCAGGTTTACTTGCACCGCACGGACCATGTATCATAAATTTTGAAATAGCTGCGTAACCAACTGGATCGGTATTTTTATCAGGTATCTCAGCTGAAATAATGGAATCTATTTGTGTGGTACTGAGATATTTATGCGATGTGTGCAACCATATTAAAATGTGGACATGAGGGAGCCCTCTTTTTTGGAATTCAATAGTATACAATTCTGAGAAGAAATAGATGGGAGGGAGGGGGGGGATTAGAAGATTGTTAGTAAATACCAGAAGTGAAGGAAATATTAATATTAATTACAGGAAATAATTCATTAGCTAATTTACAATAGATAGAGTAGATACGTACCAGCAACTGATTGCCCAAAAAATTGATTCTTCTTGATATCATCCATTAACACTTCCAATTTTAACTTAAATACTCTACTAACAATATCTGGTCTATCTTCAGCTTTTTGGCCAGGTATGAATTGCAAAGCATCATGGATTTCAGGCCATTGCGCATTGCAGGTAAATGTAATAAATAAGTCCGGAGGCCCACAATGCCTACATATTGCAATAGCATCTTGGTAATTTTCTATCATATATCGTGGACCAGCTGTGAAACTCGACGGTAATATAATTCGTTTACCAATAGCCTCGCCGTCTACATCACCCCCAACAACGGCATCTCTGATACCTTTGTATATTTCAGTCCTCAAATTAGATTGATTTCTTCTAATATATTGAAGTCTTTCTTCTTCAACACAGGCGAAAGCATCAACAATATATTGCTGGAAAAGTTTACCTCCTCGTACTAACGTTGTCCCTTCCTCCAATCTATTTTGAATTCTGTACGCATAGAACTCACGCATTGTAATGTATTGCCTAGAGTTCGTTTTAGTACGTGATGTTTCTCTACATTGTATACCAAGTCTGAAACCATCTTCACCATAGGGAAATAAGATAGGATATTGCATTGCCATAAATGAAGGGTGTAAATCGCTGATACGTTTCAAGCCGTCTGTTTTATGCTCGACAATAATATCACGCTGTCGATCCACACTACCGAAATCACCAACTATCAAACCAGCAATTTCACTACTTGAAGGAAGATTATATTGCTGTGAGGTTTCTGTACGCGTTCCAATCAAACGTAACCTGATGGGTAAAAAGCTGGTACATTCAAAACGGTCTCTCACCATCCTAAATGCTTTAACAATCTCGTTGTGGGTATCAAACATATTTATGAGGTTGGCAACAATATGTCTATCAATATTTTGTAGATTATCGTGCACACCAAGTACACTCATTCTGTTATTTACCTCATTGGCAGTGTCATAAATGTAAAGCTGCGCAAATTTAGGACGTTGCCCATCTAGGGGTAGCAAAGAACCCATCACATGATAGTTTTGACCATTAATTCTAAAGACATATGGTCCTGATCTTTTATTAATTTGTGTATCTATTTTTGCACCTAATGAGGTAAATGCAAACATAGAATTGTACACCCTAATAGTTTCACGGAATTTTCTAGCCTTGCTCCCGCCTTGGTAATTTAGTAGGGACTGTAAAATATCCGGGGTTTCACGTAATAACGGTAAGGAAACTCGACCTTCTTGGCAGCATAAAGAAAATTTAGGTACACATTGGTTTCTAGATTTATAAATCCGTTCGTTATACCAAAGGAAAGCTCCACATGATTGGCACTTATAACTCGGTAACCCAAGATATAATTGATCAGGAGGACGAAACGGAGTTTGAGAAGACCATGATAGTTCTGTGGT
This sequence comes from Tillandsia leiboldiana, assembly GCA_029204045.2. Classification (NCBI taxonomy): domain Eukaryota; kingdom Viridiplantae; phylum Streptophyta; class Magnoliopsida; order Poales; family Bromeliaceae; genus Tillandsia; species Tillandsia leiboldiana. The sequence continues at coordinate 13,639 of JAQNDB010003984.1, read as the reverse complement.
GTTAGAAGCAGATGCGTTCCTATTTGAGTTTGAATTGTTTTCTGACGACGGAATTAGCATCCCTCTACTCCTCCGCTGACTAATAATGATCGCGCGTCGCTTTCTATTTTCTCGACTAATAGATGAACCATCTACCTGAGAAGAACTTGCCAAATCTTGAAGACCAGTACCAGATATGTTCTTATATAATTGATTAGGAGAATGGAACGGAATTTCAGAAGACCGTCGTAGTTCTATGGTGTTGGAAGTAAATGTGTTCATATTTGATTCATGAATGTTCTCTGAGCATCGAATTCTCGTCCTTTTACTCCTCCGTTGACTAATAATAATCTTGCGTCGTTTTCTATTTTCTCGAGTAATTAACGAAGAATCTGCTGGAGAGCATCCGGTCTGAACTTGAAGACCAGGAACATGTATGTGCTTATTTCTTAATTGATCTACGATAATCTTCCGTTGCTTTCGTTTTGAGCGACTAAGTTGGGTATGATCCATTCAAAATTCCTATGTAATGAAGAACAGGTAAATTGGGAAGAAGGAATTTGCAGTAAGGCAAAAGGATTGTAACGAATGGAAAACGGTAGCAAGTAGTTAGGTAAAAAGGTAACGCTAAATATTTCGTAGTAGGTAAAAGATAATGGACATTTAAAAAAACGGTGCAAATAATAGAAGGATTATATTAGTTTGTATGTGAGTAAAGTGTTGGGTCGTATATAATACGGATCTAAATAGGGGAAGAAACACCTAGAGGGGGGTGAATAGGTGTAAACGTATAAACACTCCAAAAATCGTTGCGATAAAACCCAATGCGGAAAATAAAATAACACGCAAGATTTTTACGTGGAAAACTCCATCACCGGAGTAAAAAACCACGGGACCGATAACACGGCAGAAATCCACTAGAATTAAAACACGTACAAGGTGATTTACCGTACACACTTACGACTCAACCTTTTCCATACGCTCCTAGAGGATCTTCTCCGCTCGCTCCGACGCTTCTCGAATCCACGATCTGCGCCCAACGCCGAATCCACGGCGTCCAACGTCGAATCCACGACGTCCGACCGAATCCACGGTCTTCACCCAATAGCACCCTTCGAATCCACGAATGTGCCTCGCTCCGAATCCACGAGAGCGATTGAACCTTGAATCCACAAGGACACGCGAATCCACGCGCCGATTTTTGGGGAAAATCGTTGTTTTTGGGTGGTGATGATCCGCCGAATACTTAGATCAAAGATAGATCGGAAATACCATCTAAGTATTCATTAGTTTGATTCAACTCAAGATGTGAGTATGAAAACCTTGAATCAAACTAATCAATATAGATGAAGAAACATAGAGTATTCTCTAATGATTTCCTTTCTTCTCTATATGTGGATCTATAGCCGTATAAAATGATATATGAAAATGACGGCTATGTGGATTGACCCTAGAAAGAAAGACATAGGGTCTATTTATAGGTTAGAAACCCTAGGAAGGAGATAAGAATCAAAAACCTGCCATTTCTGGATTTTTACGGACGGCGATCCGGATCGTGATAACTGGGATCCGGATCGTCATAACGAAACAGCCAATTCCAGAAAAACGAAGGTTCGGGATCCGGATCATGTGACTACGATCCGGATCGCTCATACAGTTCACCAAACATCAACGTTCGGGATCCGGATTGCGAAGCAAGATCCGGATCGTTCAAGGTAGATGGTAAACTCAACGTTCGGGATCCGGATCAAGAGACTACGATCCGGATTGCGACGATGTATGAACGAACCACCTTCGGGATCCGGATCGAACAACCTGATCCGGATCCTGAACATGTCCCAAGTCCAGTTTTTTGATTTTTATGCAATGAAAGATTCTTCCAAGTGTTTCTACACTACAAGAAGTATTCGGATCACACAAATTCTTTAGTTAAACATACCTGATCCTTTTGAATTCTTCTTTCTTGAGATTGAGTTAAATGATCCAACTTTCTTCACCTTCAATCTTCAAGACTTGAGACTTTCACGAAACTACGCCAACTCAAATTCCGTAACAATCTCCCCCTTTGGCGGTTTCGTGACAAAACACAGATCCACTAAAGAAAATTCAAAAAGATATTTTTGTTGCTATCACCATACAACAAAAATTTACAATGGAGATCCAAAATACAATACATGAGTTAAACTCCTAAAACAGACTCTAGACTTAGACATCTGTACTCTCTGCAAAAAGAAATCATTCTTGACAAAAGAAATCGTTAGATACCTCAAGAATTTTATATCATTCAAAAACCACAAACAGAGATGAAGTTTATACTCATTCATACTTACCATGACATTTATACATTCAGATATGTAAACAGATCATAGTTAAAACACCAACATATCCTCTTTGTACGTAAAAACCAAATGTCATGAACATGTTTGTGACCATCTTATATATATAAAGATATGTAATTGATCAGAGTTAAGAACCAACATATCTTCTATGCAATCAAAAACCAAGTGTCACAAACTTGTTAGTCCAACATCAACTTGTTAGTTATATTACATGCCCAAATAGTTAGTCGAATAGTTAGTCGAGACATGCAAACAATCACAAGATGAAAACCAAAGTTGAAGTTGAAGAGATACTTACCTTGATGTATACAAAATCTTCATCATCAAGATTCCTTACCTTGATGTTCATTCACATCATCATTGTACCTTGATATTTCATCATTCATTGTTCAAAGTTCTCTCTAACTCTCTCCCCCTTTTTGTCACAAAACAAAGCCAAAATGTAGTTAAGACTACGAAATGTGAGGAGAGTAAAAAGTTCCAATAAAATGTAAAACCTGAGAACTAAGCTAACGTAAGTATAAAACTAAATCCTAAAATCGTAATCCTGCACAAAAAGAAAAGGAAGGTGCAGTTCAGTCGGAGGAGTCTGAGCTGGTACAACTCAGCTTGTTCAAAATCCCTTTAAGCATTGTCGAAATAGTTGAACACTTCTTCTTGATCTTCTTGTGTTCAGAGGAAATTTGCTGAAGTTCTTTCGATATCCTCTCTTGTGCAGCAGAGAGTCTTTGTTGTTCCTGGCGAAGCGATTCCAATGCAGCAGCGTCTGTATCCTGCCTTTTCGAGTGTGATGGATGCTGTCTAGAAGCAGATGGTGCATCCAATCCCGTAACCCATGGAGATTCAGTTTGTAGAACTCCAGAGAGTGAGCGAGCTCTAGTAAGAGGCCTACTATGAAAACTTTCACTTCTTAGGACATTCTTTCGTCTTGTATATTGCTTAGTTGTTGATGCAGATTTCATAAGCCTTTTGCCTTTGACAGATTTCCTGTTTTCCTCATCAATCTTCTGTTGAACATCTTTGAAAAATTCGTCCCATTCTTCATCATCATAGTCTGAGCTGTCTTCCTCTGCGTCTTTCGTCTTGTTTTGAGTTGAATCATCTGGTTCCCTTTTAACAGATGTACTTGTGTGCATCATTGAAACCAGGAGAAGGATTAACCAAGAGAAACTCACTGAACTAAGTGCCATTGATCAAAGTGCTTGAGTTAAGAAGGTGTCCTGTGAAAACCAACTCAAGAACACAAAAATTCTTAGTTTTCAAAAATTGAAAAAATTGTATCCAAAGAATCATAATCATGTAGAGAGACTAAGAATCAAGTTAGTTTTGCAAAAGGACTTCTAAAAATAGATCAATTGCATGATTTTCGAAAATCCTTATTATATGCCCTAAAACCGAAATTTTAGAAATCGAAGCCTAAAAATCCGTTAATCACGAGAATACCTAGCATATAATCAAAACTAATCTACCCAGAGTTCTTATTTCAAAAGAAATTTGATCAAAAACCATCCACAAACAAAGTTGATCCAAGAAATTCGTGCGTTTGAGGAGGAAAAGAAGAAAACGATGAAAAACCGAGATTTTGATCAATAAAACTTACTTGGAATTGAAGAACCTGAGTTTGAAAGCTTCCAGGAAGGATGAAATCTAGAGAGAGAGGCTCTGGAAACTTCGGAACAAAAGATTGGAGTAAAGAAATCAAAAACCCCTTTCGTTCCTTATAAAACCTAGCCGCGATCCGGATCAGTTCATAACTGCGATCCGGATCGGCTACCCGCAGTAAGAAACTGCGTTCGGGATCCGGATCGGCAGATACGATCCGGATCGTCAGCCCGCAGAAGAATTCCTGCGTTCGGGATCCGGATCATCTAGCCCGATCCGGATCGGCCCCAACTTTTTCTTTAGAGAAATTTCAGAGAAATTCAAGAAAAACCAGAAAAAGATTGTAAGCACAAATGTGTATCAACTTTAAACAAAAATCATCGTTTCATACAACAAGAATTAGATTATGCCAAATCTATCAATAATATCCAAAAATGAAACGAAAATTTACAAAAATTAAATCCCTTAAAGTTGAACACATTCAATTACATCTAACTTGATCTTATGAGTAATGCCTTTATCAAATCATCAATTCGGTAAAGAAAATGAAATACAAAGATCAATAGATGTTTGAAATCCCAAATATAATAGATAATGTATCTAGACAATCTGTTGAAGAGAGTGGCTCTTTGAGCATCTTTCATTAAAAATCCCACCTTATACCAACCTTGAAATTTTGACAGAGTCAAGTATTTCAACATGCATTTTACTTAATCAAAAATTTGAACAACCATGCTTGGTATACATGTGGTAGCTGCACACAATACTCGGACGACCGAGGTGGTAGCTCTTTCCTCCATGTGGTGGTAGTTTTCACACTCCTCATTGGGATGTAACTCTTTCCACATCTTTTGAGCATTTTACCTTTTCTAAGACTCCCCCTCAATTGGCTATCAATTATTTAAGATATAAAGTATTCAACCAAAAATTGATCTCGATTTCATACTCGACTAAACAGTCAAATAAGATAATGACTATACCAAGAGATCATAGAGAGAGAAATTGACTTTGATCACTTTAGAAGATGATTTAATTAACATAAATGATCATTGCAACAGTGAAATATTATGATGGCAAAAGCATAATAAATTTCTAAATGTGCGAAAAGATGCAATTAAAGTCAATTATAATCAATGCTCAATTAATGTCCTATGTACAAACATAGATAATGAACAAAACAAAAACAAATACAAAACCTATTTTAAGCAAAGGTTTCAAAAAGAAGTTTATTTCAAAGAAAGCATCCCAATTGCTTTTCGTAAATGAATAAAACGTTTTTGATCCAAAGGTTTTGTTAAAAAGTCAGCTAATTGATCTTCAGTTGAAATATATGAAAGTTGAAGAGTATTTGATTCAACTAGCTCTCTAAGAAAATGATATCTAAGTTCAATATGTTTTGTTCTAGAGTGCAACACAGGGTTTTTAGAAATGTTAATAGCACTAGTGTTGTCACAAAGTATTGTTACCGAAGATGCTGAAATGCGGAAGTCGCTCAATACGCTTTTCATCCAAATGAGTTGAGTTGAGCAACTTCCAGCTGAAATGTATTCCGCTTCGGCAGTCGAGAGTGCTATGCAATTCTGCTTTTTACTGTGCCATGCAACAAGGCAATGGCCAAGATAGAAGCATGCACCACTCGTGCTTTTCCGATCATCCACTGATCCTGCCCAATCGGCATCTGAGTATCCAACAATGTCCAGACTTGTTCCCATAGGATACCAAATTCCGAAATTAATTGATCCTTTGATGTACCGGATGATCCGTTTCACCGCTTTCAGGTGAACCTCCTTTGGTGCTGATTGATATCTCGCGCAAATCCCAACACTAAAGGATATATCCGGGCGACTAGCCGTGAGGTAAAGTAGACTTCCAATCATACTTCTATACAGTTTCTCGTCTACATTCTCACTATGTGATTCACTTCCAAGTCCCTTGTGGCTAGTTCCCATTGGAGTTGGAAAATCTTTACAATTTTCTAGATCAAACTTTTTGACCAACTCCAGTGCATACTTGGATTGACTCAAGTGAATACCTTCATCATTTTGTTTAATTTGCAATCCAAGAAAATAAGACAATTCGCCCATCATGGACATCTCAAATTCGCTTTCCATGGTCTCCGCGAATTTAGAAGCATCATTATCTTTTGTTGCACCAAATACAATGTCATCGACATAGATTTGTGCTACAATGAAATTGTTTTGATAATGCTTCACAAAGAGAGTCCTGTCAGCTCCCCCTCGAGTATAGCCCTTCTCCAAAAGGTGCTTTGTTAACCTTTCGTACCATGCTCGCGGTGCTTGTTTCAGACCGTAAAGAGCCTTTTTCAAACGAAAAACATGGTTAGGTTGTTTATGATCTACAAAACCTTTCGGTTGAGCTACATAAACTTCCTCATTTAAAAACCCATTTAGAAATGCGCTCTTGACGTCCATTTGAAATAATTTGATTTTAAAATGACAAGCAATAAACAATATACGAATTGACTCGAGTCTAGCTACAGGGGCGAAAGTTTCGTCAAAGTCTATACCTTCTACTTGAGAGTAGCCTTGAGCAACTAGTCGTGCCTTGTTCCTGATGATAGTACCATCTTCATCTTTCTTGTTCTTGAAGATCCATTTGGTACCTATCACATTATGTTGCTTTGGAGGCTTCGTTAATTCCCAGACATTGTTTCGCTCAAATTGATGGAGCTCTTCCTGCATAGCTTTAATCCAGTAGTCATCCTGAAGAGCTTCATCTATTGTCTTTGGTTCGATTAAAGATACGTAGCAAGCAAATCCGCAAACCAACTGCCTTCGAGTTCTAACTCCTTCTTGTGGATCTCCAATGATGTTCGATTCCGGATGATCCTTGGAGATTCGTAGCGTTTGTTGAAACGGAGTACTCGGAGGTACACGAGATGATTCCTGCACATCAGATAAACTAGAAGAACCATTAGATGCATCATTAATATTGGAAGTATTATCATGAGAAGATGCACTAGCAGGAGAATCATCATCTAGAGAGATATCGAGGGTAGATTTTTCAGATTCAAAGTGAGAAGCTTCATCTACTTTAACATTTATAGATTCTACGATCGTCTTAGATTCGATGTTAAATACTCGATATGCTCTGCTATTCGTAGAATAACCCAAAAAGATCCCTTCATCACTTCGAGAGTCGAACTTTCCAAGATTTTCACGGTCACGTAAGATGTAACATCGACTCCCGAAGATACGAAAGTACTTGATATCCGGTTTTCTACTAAACCACAGCTCATATGGTGTATTCAAGGTTCCTGGGCGCAAATACACTCTGTTAATGACATAGACAGCGGTGTTCACAGCTTCAGCCCAAAAATGTAGCGGTAATTTCCGGCTATGAAGCATCACACGCGCCATCTCTTGAACAACCCTGTTTTTGCGCTCAACAACACCATTTTGCTGAGGTGTATAGGGTGCCGAGAATTCATGTTTAATGCCATTTGAAGTACAAAAGTCAATGAATTTTGAATTTATGAATTCTCCACCCCTATCACTTCTAACACGAATGATCTTTTCATTCTTTTCAATCATAATACGATGGCAAATCTCATGAAAAGAGTCAAACGTATCAGCTTTCTCTCTCAAAAATGCTACCCAAGAAAACCGAGAGAAATCATCAACCAATAAAAAAATATACAATTTACCTTGCAAGGATGGTTGACGAGTTGGCCAAAAGAAAAAGAAGAAAAGAAAATAGTCTACATAAACTATACAAGATTTAATCGCAGAACGATTAAAGACAAGGAGGGGTTTCACCTTTGCATACCCAAACCTTTTGAGTTTTGGAGTATGTTGGTAAAGGTTGAGAGATTCTCCTTGAAGACGACGTCTTGTATGATTGATCTTTTTCTTTTGTCATCGTCTTGTTTGAGGTGCTACCAATGTTCTTTTCTTTTGAAAAATCCTTCCTTGAATTCCGGGAAGTGAGCTTATTGGTAGCAATTGCAAGATGTGGGTTGATTTGTTCTTTGAGCTCCAATCTCGCAATTTCTTTTGATGTGCCCTGCAAAATTACAACGAAAACATACCTTTGAGCTTGACGATTCCGAAGAGGATGAGGTAGGTTTGTTGTCGTTGTTTGTCTTGAATTCCGGTGTCGGAGGAGGAGATACCGACTGAGGCACAAAGACTGTCCCACTCGAACTTGGACTGTTTCCAGTTTGAGTGTACCCGAGGCCGAACCGATTTGTTTGACCAAGACCAAGGAGTTTATCCACTTACTCCTTCCTAAAGAGAATTGCTGTAAGTCATCCTTGAGTTGGAGAATGGTCTCTGTCATTTCCCGTCTTTCCTGTCGGCCCTCGCCATAGAGCTTCAAGAAGTAGTTTGCTTTGTTCACCATATCTATATAGTTTCTTCTCGAGCTGCTCATTGGACTCTTGAAGGGAAACATTTGCTTTTATCAAACTATCCCTTTCCACTTCAAGATCGGTCGAGAGAGAAGTTACCCTTTTTACTTCTTCTTCGAGATCCTGCAATCTCCCCTCTCAACCCCTTGTTTTGCTTAGCCGGTTTCTTTAAATCCTGTAAAGATCTGTGATAGGCTAGAGCAAACTCTTCACCTTCCGAATCATCCGATTCATTGTCCGTTGCGTTCTTTTCAACAGTGGAGTTGGACAACGACTCAGATGTATTTGCCATAAAGCACATGAAGGGTGAAGATGTGGACGCGTGGAATGCGGTGGAGCTCTTTTCTTCATCACTTGAAGACGATCCTCATTGACGTTGAGTTGTCATCCCAAGTGACGACTTGCATCGCCTCTTCTTTGCCGGATACTTGTTAGGACACTCCGTTGCAATGTGGCCGTAGCCTCGACATTTGACAGCATTGCAGTTGTCCTTCTGAACTTTCTTATCCTTTGAGAAGTTCTTCCTGCTTCCTTGACTTGTGACTTGGAGTACCCTTGCCTTTGTTCGACTTTCCGAAGGATGGAGATTTGCTTGACTTACCCCTTCGGAAGTTGCGGCGAAACTTCCTTGTCAAGGAGAGCGAGCTGCTTCTCAAATTCCTCCATAGAAAGGTTCTCGCTCATCGTCTGAGGAGGATGTATCCGCCGTCTTCTTCCCTTAGTTGTTTCAACGCATATCCTGAAGACCTTAGAAGTGGACTGCTTTTCCAGAAGAAATTGTTAGTATTACAAGTCATTTCATAAGTTTGTAATGAACCAACACTAATTCTTCTACACGTATTTCGTCCGGGTGTTTAATAGTTTCAATGGCAGTAACCTTTGGGCGAAATCGTTCAGGAAGAGTTCTTAAGATTTTTCTTACAATCTTAAATTCTGGAATCTTCTCTCCCAGATTAGCACATGAGTTTACGATGTCTTGCAATCGTGTATAGTAGTCCGTGAAAGATTCATTTTCTGCCATTAAGATAGAGTCAAACTTGCTCGTAAGCATCTGCAGTTTCTGAATCTTCACGAGGTTAGTTCCCTCATGTGTAACCTGGAGAACATCCCAGATTTCTTTCGCAGTCTCACATGCCGAGACGCGAGAGAATTCAGTTTGAGATAAGGCATTAAAAATAGCATTAATTCCCTTGCCATTGTAAGAAGATAACTCAAACTCTTCCTTGGTCCATTTCGACCTAGGTTTTAAGGTGTGAACATCAGAGATAAGTTCAGTTGGATTAGTCCATCCTGATTCAATTGAATGCCACACCCTTTCGTCGATGGAAGATAAAAAAAGCTTTCATCCGTACTTTCCAGTACGCATAATTTGTTCCATCAAAGAAGGGGGTCGATTGATGTTTCCACCTTCAACCATTGTTCACAACCCCTATTCCCCGCTCTGATACCACTTGTTGGGTTCGTATATAATACGGATCTAAATAGGGGAAGAAAACACCTAGAGGGGGGTGAATAGGGTAAACGTAGAAACACTCCAAAAAATCGTTGCGAGTAAAACCCAATGCGGAGAAATAAAATAACACGCAAGATTTTTACGTGGAAAACTCCATCACCGAGTAAAAAACCACGGGACCGATAACACGGCAGAAATCCACTAGAATTAAAACACGTACAAGGTGATTACCGTACACACTTACGACTCAAACCTTTTCCATACGCTCCTAGAGGATCTTCTCCGCTCGCTCCGACGCTTCTCGAATCCACGATCTGCGCCCAACGCCGAATCACGGCGTCCAACGTCGAATCCACGACGTCCGACCGAATCCACGGTTCTTCACCCAATAGCACCCTTCGAATCCACGAATGTGCCTCGCTCCGAATCCACGAGAGCGATTGAACATTGAATCCACAAGGACACGCGAATCCACGCGCCGATTTTTGGGGAAAATCGTTGTTTTTGGGTGGTGATGATCCGCCGAATACTTAGATCAAAGATAGATCGGAAATACCATCTAAGTATTCATTAGTTTGATTCAACTCAAGATGTGAGTATGAAAACCTTGAATCAAACTAATCAATATAGATGAAGAAAACATAGAGTATTCTCTAATGATTTCCTTTCTTCTCTATATGTGGATCTATAGCCGTATAAAATGATATATGAAAATGACGGCTATGTGGATTGACCCTAGAAAGAAAGACATAGGGTCTATTTATAGGTTAGAAACCCTAGGAAGGAGATAAGAATCAAAAACCTGCCATTTCTGGATTTTTACGGACGGCGATCCGGATCGTGATAACTGGGATCCGGATCGTCATAACGAAACAGCCAATTCCAGAAAAACGAAGGTTCGGGATCCGGATCATGTGACTACCGATCCGGATCGCTCATACAGTTCACCAAACATCACGTTCGGGATCCGGATTGCGAAGCAGATCCGGATCGTTCAAGGTAGATGGTAAACTCAACGTTCGGGATCCGGATCAAGAGACTACGATCCGGATTGCGACGATGTATGAACGAACCACCTTCGGGATCCGGCATCGAACAACCTGATTCGGATCCTGAACAGTCCCAAGTCCAGTTTTTTGATTTTTATGCAATGAAAGATTCTTCCAAGTGTTTTCTACACTACAAGAAGTATTCGGATCACACAAATTCTTTAGTTAAACATACCTGATCCTTTTGAATTCTTCTTTCTTGAGCATTGAGTTAAATGATCCAACTTCTTCACCTTCAATCTTCAAGACTTGAGACTTTCACGAAACTACGCCAACTCAAATTCCGTAACATAAAGGATGAGAATCTTTAAACTTAAGAATGCAACCAATAAAGAGAATATTTTAGTATGGTCAACATGTAAAATATAAGGAATGTAAGAGGAACAAATAAGTATTTTTATTTACGTATATGAATAATGTGGGGGAAATATAATAGAGGGGGGAGTGGCAGAAAGTGTAAGGAAAAAATAGTACCTCTTTTACGCATGCAAGGTCCATCTGGTAAGAGGAAGCAAGAAAGATATTAGTCTTTATTTTGTATTTACTTCTATATGAATAAACATGGTAGGAAGGAAGTCAAAAGCAAGAATCACAATGCAACTTGAAATATAGGTTTGTAATTACCAAATGTAAGTAGGACGAAGGAAAATGAGTTTTTATTTTGTATTTACGTCCATATGAATAAACATGGTAGAAAGAAAATCAAAAGCTAGAACCGCAAATGCAACTTGAAATATAGGTTAGTAAATTACCAAATGCAAGCAGGAGGAAGGGAAAATAAGAATAAAATTTTTAATTGTAAAGATGGGAATTTATTCGAAGGCCAAACCGCTAAATTAAGGACTTCATATTAAGAAATTATTGCAGATCCAACAGCAAGTGCTAAATATTTTTTTTTATGGTCTAACAGTAAGTATTTCACTGATAGCAATCTGAACTAAAAGTCCACATGTTACTTCACTACAGAAGTACTGAGCACGCAGGGCGTATGTATGTAATCCTGTATAATCTGTTGGAACGCAAAGAGTGTTTCTTCTATATTCTTATAGTACACCTCCAAGAAATACATGTATACGACAACTAATAATTGTAGGTTCCTTCTAAATGTAGACATTGTATCTAAAGAAAACTTAGGGATGAAGGTTTTGTAAGTTTATCTCTTAATCTAATCATAGAGTGGGCAGAAATTTCCTTTTTTTTATTTAATCATAAAATTCTTCATATAGTACCATTATTTCATTATTTCATATTGGACAACTAACTTTCAAATCATAAGATTGAACGACCCAATCCATGAAGTAATTAAGGGTACATAGGAAAGTACATATTTAGAGTAGGGAATTGCACTTGCAAGAAGACTTAGAACAGGGAATTGCACTTGCAAGAAGACTTTGAAGGTATACTGACTAAGTAACTTTCAAGTCATAATTGATATATGACCTCATGCATTGAGTTAGGTGAATGTGGAAGAAACATTGACTATATTGGAAGAGAACCTAAGTAAGTACTATAGAATATCACCAATATAGTACAGTTTGTAGACCTCTTTCAGGAGTTTTTAAATTCTAAGGCCTATGAAGCCGAAATCATGTAGTGTACACAGAAAAAGCAAATCAACGACGGGCGTGACATTTTTTTTTCTCATATATAGATATATATATATAGTATATAATATATAAATATATACAATTTACCTTTTCGATGTGGGAAAATGTATATTTTTTTACTGGTAATGATATCTGTCACCACACCTAAGGTAAAATTGCTAGAAATTCTACTTTTATACTTGAGTAATTGTAATATTGTTTGCTTTTGATGTAAGCTTATATTTTATGTATTTTCTTCTGAGGGTGTGAAATTTAGCATGGAATCAGCATTAGCCGCAAAGCATTTTTTGACCAAGTGTACCTTTTATGAAGCTTGAGTACGTTGCTGCTATTTGTGATTCGATGGTAAATTTCACCCACACCCAAATTTTGCACAAAACATAATGCTTTCAAATTTCGGCGAAGACAATTTATCCAAACCAAAACCATTCACATAAAGACACTCTTGCTTCTAAACCTCTTAATGTGTAACTAATATATATAACGACACTCTCTTCCAATCGCAAAGTAATTATGAAAGAAGATACTCTGACAATATTACTACACTAAAAAAATGCATAAGTATGTTTGTTAAAGTCATTATTAAATGACAGGACCCGTGCATCTAAAATTAGAACCGTATGTTTCATTTGAAGTACTATGTGAACCAAAACCATTCACGTAAAAACAGGCCCTACTAATTGCTGGACGTTTTATTTTTAGAAATTCACCATCGTATCACGAAACATCCCATAGAGACTGGGATGTTGTCAATATTAACATGACGGAATTTCAAGAAGCGAAACTATGAGAATTAATCATAGAGGTTTGGTTATATTTGTTGCTCTATCTAGTACAGAGTGCCATTAAAATGGACGATCTAATTTCTGTTACTACTGAAGAGCACTACCACTCATAGGGGGTCGGAATACATATAAAAACTCCACCGTTCAGAACGAGAATGTATACGACCGTCGCAATGTAGGGGTCTCAGCAAAAAACAGGAGATTACATATATTCCATAATATAGATCTATATATATAAATATATAGATACCGATAAAGATATATATATTATATAGAATATATATAATAATATATTATTATATATATATTATATATATTATATATAATATAATTAGTGTATATATATAGATATGTACAAATTAGCCTTCTCTATTAGTACTATATCCGAAATTCCTCAATTTTTTTGTTTTTTATTTTCGTTTTGTTTGTTCTGTGGAAATAATTTATATTTTT
>JAQNDB010003983.1:0-26245 GCA_029204045.2 Tillandsia leiboldiana | reverse complement strand
CGCGCCCGGTGCACGCTTCCTCGGTGGATAGCGCGGCTGCGCCTCCGCCCGCCGCGGCGCTCCACCGCCGCCGCCTCTCCGGCAGCGGGAACAGTAACCCAAGTCTCGAAATCCGTGTTTTCGCGTCCGGGCTTCGAAAAATACAAGTAAATAGTCTATCTTGACCGTTTTCGCGCGCTGAATCCAAATCCGAAGTCCGATTTGCCAAATTCCACTTCTAAAATTTACCAAAAATTCTCGGTAAAGCAAACTTGATCCGTTTTTCATGCCGGGTCCAATCCTTGGGTCCAATATGCGCGCAAACACCTCTAACACCCAACATGGGTCTCCAGAAGCCGCAGATCCAACAGTAATCCAAACGTGGGAATTTCCGGGTCCTCACAGATTTCAAATAAAGACGTGGTTAAGGGGGTTCCTAAACTTTTATTTAAGGAAAACATTGTGTGTGGTGGTTGTCAAAAGGGAAAACAATCAAGGGCTGCACACAAGAACTTGAACCACGTTGGTACCAATCGGTCCTTGGAATTACTGCACATGGATTTAATGGGGCCGACTCGTCCACCATCTTTGGGAGGTAAATGGTATGTTTTTCTTTTGGTTGATGATTTCTCTAGGTATTCATGGGTAATATTTTAAAAGAGAAAGCGGATACTTTCGACTCTTTTCATGAGATTTGTCATCGTATTATGATTGAAAGAAATGAAAAAGATCGTTCGTGTTCGAAGTGATAGAGGTGGAGAATTCATTAATTCTAAATTCATTGATTTTGCACTTCCACTGGCATAAAACATGAATTCTCAGCACCCTATACACCTCAGCAGAATGGTGTAGTCGAGCGCAAAAACAGGGTTGTTCAAGAGATGGCGCGTGTGATGCTTCATAGCTGGAATTTACGTTATATTTTTGGGCTGAAGCTGTGAACACCGCCGTCTATGTAATTAATCGAGTGTATTTGCGCCCGGGAACTTTAAATACACCATATGAGCTGTGGTTTTGTAGAAAACCAAATATCAAATATTTTCGTATCTTTGGGAGTCGTTGTTACATTTTACGTGACCGCAAAAATCTTGGAAAATTTGACTCTCGAAGTGACGAAGGGATTTTCATGGGTTATTCTACAAACAGTAGAGCATATCGGGTATTTAACTTGGAATCTAAAACGATGGTAGAATCTATAAATGTTAAAGTAGATGAAGCTTTTCACTTCGCATCTGATAAATCTACCCCTGATATGTCTCTAGATGATGATTCTCCTGCAAATGCATCTTCTCATAATAATTCTTCCGATAATGTTGATGCATCTAATGGTTCTTCAAGTTTATCTGATGTACAGGAATTATCACATGTACCTCCGAGTACTCCGTTACCACAAACGTTACGCATCTCCAAGGATCATCCAGAATCTAATATTATTGGAGACCCACAAGAAGGAGTCAGGACTCGGAGACAGTTGGTTTGTGGAGTCGCATGCTACGTCTCCATGATAGAACCTGTTGGGTTATGTATTAATGGGATCTAAATAGGGGGAAAAAACACGTAGATGGGGGGTGAATAGGTGTAAACCGTAAAACACTCAAAAATCGTTGCGCAATAAAACCCAATGCGGAAATGAAAAAAATAACACGCACGATTTTTACGTGGAAAAACTTCAAACCGGAGTAAAAAACCACGGGACCGATAACACGGCGAAATCCACTAGAATTAACACACGTACAAGGTGATATACCGTACTCACAGACGACTCAACTTTTTCATACGCTCGTAGTAGATCTTCTCCGTTCGCTCCGCAACGCTTCTCAAATCCACGATCTGCGTCCAACGCCGAATCACGGCGTCCAACGTCGAGTCCACGACGTCCGACCGAATCCACGATCTTCACCCAATAGCACACTTCGAATCAACAGAGATAGAGTTTATACTCACCATGACATTACAAATTCAGATATGTAACAAGATCACAATCAAAATTAGACATATCTTCTAAGCATTAAAAACCAAATGTCATATGTATGTTAGTTAACAAACAACTTGTTAGAAATATTACATGCCCAAATAGTAGTCGAATAGTTAGTTGAGGCATGCATCAATCAAAATATAAAACCAAAAGTTTGAAGTTATACTTACCTTCAAGGTTCATAGTTCTCACACAAGCATTGTTCAAAGTAGTCATTGTTCAAGTAGTTCTCTTCTCTCTCCCCCTTTTTGTCACTAAACTAAGCCAAAAATTACAAAATGTAAGGAGAGTTAAAAGTTCAGAAATGTAAAACACCTGAGAACTAAACAAAAATAGACTAAAAGCCCTGCAAAAGAAAAAAAAATGTTAAACAAGAATTAATCATCCGAGTCTGATTCAGCTGAGGCGCTGCAAACCCATTTTAGAAAACATTTTCTTCATCAATTTCTTCATCGAAGAGACTGTTTTGGTCAATGTGATTTGGGATGCGGTGATGATTTCCAAGTTCTTCTGAAATACGCCTCTGTTCTTTCGTGATTTGTTCTTGTTCAAAAGATAAGCGTTGTTGCTGTTTTAAAATTGAGGTGACCGACGCTTCATCATCTGGTGCGAATGTTTGCCGTGACGGAGATGCAGAGGTGCCGACGCAAGGTTTCTTTCCGGATGAGGGAGCCATAGTGACATGAGGCAGTTTATGAAGAGACTTAACAACGGTGGATTCATTTATCATGCCTAGGCAATGTTGATATGATGTTGAGCTGATATCAATCTAAACTTCTTCAAGATCCTCATAATGATCAATTGGAAAAGGAAGTCTTTTCGGTAGGATGAGGATGCTCAACATATCTAGTCATCCGATTCCAAATAATGTAAGGGATATTCCACATTCAATCCCATTGCCTCCGATGGATGACCCTAGAAGATACAAAAATAACATTCGATCCCATCTCAACCACCTTTGTCGCATGTTTGGGAGAATGTTATAACAAGTGGATGAAGTTGAGGAAACCGGTATTCAAGCCAAAGTTGTTTTGGACTTCAACGGCTTTTTTCCATTGATCAGTGCCTTCCAAACATATTCCCTTGATAACTGTTTTGCCACAAAGCATCGTTAAACTTCTTCAGTTAAGTAGTTCAACCCTGATCTGCTGATGCATCCCTAGGACTTCTCCATTAACTGTGGAGTTATTTTGAGTCTCGTCCCTTGGATATTTATGTAAAATTGCATAGAAACGTGTTCATTTTCCTGAAGATGTTCGCATTTGTATAAAAAGTCCTCACGCGATGTAAGCAATATCCAAGCATTTCCGGGAATCTGCAAACTTGAAGAAGACCGGCTTGTTCAATTAGGTTCCAAATTCCGGTGAGTGATCTCGAAGAGCACCAACATTAACATGTCTTCGACTGATGCATTCTCGATGTTCAAATCCCTAAGACGGTCAATATTAACGAACACTTCTCCAAGCGAGGGTGGAGAAACAGGAGGTATTGGTTCGTTAATTTCAACACTTCGCACTCGTCCAAGGCGTCGAGCAAGTCTTTTCCTTTTCACCGAGATGGATGGTGAAGTCATTGGTGCTTTCCTTTATCCATAGTAGTTTTTCTTTTTGATGAGTCGGGTGTCTTCTGTTCGACTTAGCAAGCGTCGCTTCCTCATTCACCAATTCGTCCCCAATTTACATATCATCGTTTTCTGATTCAGTCTCTGAATCTTCAAGAAGAAGACATTCTCCTTTTCGAAGAGGTTTCTTCGCTCTCTTCAATATATTAGTCGCTCGCGTGTGTACCATTGCAACCAGAAGAAATACAACCCAAGTGATCACCATTGCTGCAGTTCTTTGTGAGAATTGAGGTCCTGTGAGCAACACTCAAGAACACGAGAAAAATTGTTTATTTTCAAAATTTCCAAAATTGTACCTAACAATCATTATCATGTAGAGAGAGTAAGAATCAAAATTAGTTTTGCAAAAAGAATTTTAAAAATAGATCAATCCCATGATTTCAAAAATTCTCAAAATATGCCCTAAAACCGAAAATCTTTGAAATCAAAGCACAAAAAATTCGTTTTTCAAGAGAAAACCTAACATATAATCAAAACTAATCTACCCAGAGTTCTTATTTCAAAAGAAATTTGATCAAAAAACCAATTCCAACGAAAAAGTAGTGCATGATTTTCTTCACGTTTTGGAGTAAAAAGGTAAAAATTGTGAAAACAGAGATTTTCATCAGAAAACTTACTTAGAATCGAAGAACTTGAGTTTGGAAGCCTCAAAAATGGAATGAATTCTAGAGAGAGAAGCTCTGGAGACTTAGGAACAAAAGATTGAAGTAAAAGGAAATCAAACCCTTTTGTTCTATATAAAACCCTAGCCGCGGTCCGGACTGCCTGAAGAATCCAGTCCGGATCGGCTGCCCGCAGGAATTACCTGCGTTCGGGGTCCGGATCGGCTTGTCCAGTCCGGACCGGCTCAAAATTTTTTCTTCAGAAAAATTTAGAAAAAATTCTAGAAAATCCAGAAAAAGTATGTAAGCACTTTGTGTATCAACTTTAAATGAAAATCATCGTTTCATACAACAAGAAATAGATTATGCAAAATCTATCAAACATATCCAAATAATGAAACGAAAATTTATAAAAATTAAATCCCTTAAAGTTGAACAACTTCAATCACATCTAACATGATTTTATGCGTAATGCCTTTATCAAATCATCAATTTGGTAAAGAAAATGAAATATCAAGATCAATAGATGTTTGAAATCCCAAATATGTTAGATAATGTATCTAGTCAATTTGTTGAAGAGAGTGGCTCTTTGAGCATCTTTCGTTCAAATTCCCACCTTATACCAACCTTTAAATTTGACAGAGTCAAGTATTTCAACATGCATTTTATTTAATCAAATTTGAAAAACCATGCTTGGTATACATGTGGTAGCCGCACACAGTACTCGGACGACCGAGGTGGTAGCTCTTTCCTCCATGTGGTGGTAGTTTTCACACTCCTCATTGGGATGTAACTCTTTCCACATCTTTTGAGCATATCACTTTTTCTTTGACTCCCCCTCAATTGGCTATCAATTATTTAAGATATAAAGAACTCAACCAAAGATTGATCTCGATTTCATACTCGACTAAATAGTCAAATAAGATAAAAACTATACCAAGAGATCATTGAGAGAGAAATTGACTTTGATCACATTAAGAAATGACTTAATTGACATAAATGATCATTGCATCAACTGAAATATTATGATATCTAAAGCATAATAAATTTCTAAACATATAAAAGGATGCAATTAAAGTCAATATAACTAATGCTCAATTAATGTTCTATGTACAAGCATAGGTAAAGAACAAGAACACAAAAACAAAACCTAACCTAAGGATTGGTTTCAAAAAGAAATTATTTCAAGGAAAGCATTCCAATTGCCTTACGCAAATGAATAAAAAATTTTTGATCCAAAGGTTTTGTTAAAATATCGGCTAATTGATCTTCAGTTGAAATATAGGAAAGTTGAAGAATACTTGATTCAACTAGCTCTCTAAGAAAATGATATCTAAGTTCAATGTGTTTTGTTCTTGAGTGCAACACATGGTTTTTTGAAATATTTATAGCACTGGTGTTGTCACAAAGAATTGTTACCGAAGTTGTTGAAATTCGGAAGTCGCTCAACACACTTTTCATCCAAATGAGTTGGGTTGAACAACTACCCGCTGAAATATATTCCGCTTCGGCAGTCGAGAGTGCAATGCAGTTTTGCTTTTTACTGTGCCATCCAATAAGGCAATGGCCAAGATAAAAAGATGCACCACTCGTACTTTTTCGATCATCCACAGATCCTGCCCAATCGGCATCTGAATATCCTACAATATCTAGACTTGTTCCCATAGGATACCAAATTCTGAAATTTACGGTTCCTTTGATGTACCGGATGATCCGTTTCACCACTTTCAGGTGAACCTCCTTTGGTGCTGATTGATATCTCGCGCAGATCCCAACACTAAAGGATATGTCCGGGCGACTAGCCGTGAGGTAAGTAGACTTCCAATCATGCTGCGATAAAGTTTCTCGTCTACATTTTCACTAAGAGATTCACTTCCTAATCCCTTATTGCTAGTTCCCATTGGAGTCGGAAAATCTTTAGAATTTTCTAAACCGAACTTTTTGACCAACTCCATTGCATACTTGGATTGACATAGATGAATGCCTTCTTCATTTTGTTTTACTTGCAATCCAAGAAAGTATGTTAGTTCGCCCATCATGGACATCTCAAATTCGCTTTCCATGGTTTCAGCGAATTTAGAAGCATTATTGTCTCTAGTTGCACCAAATACAATGTCATCGACATAGATTTGTGCTACAATGAAATTATCCTGATAATGCTTCACAAAGAGAGTCCGATCTGCTCCCCCTCGAGTGTAGCCCTTTTCCAAAAGGTGCTTTGTCAACCTTTCGTACCACGCTCGCGGTGCTTGTTTTAGACCGTAAAGAGCCTTTTTCAAATGAAAAACATGGTTAGGTAGTTTAAGGTCTACAAAACCTTTCGGTTGAGCCACATAAACTTCCTCATTTAAATACCCATTTAAAAACGCGCTCTTAACATCCATTTGAAAGAGTTTTATTTTAAAATGACAAGCAATTGCGAATAAGATACGAATTGACTCGAGTCGAGCAACTGGGGCGAACGTTTCATCAAAGTCTATACCTTCTATTTGAGAGTAGCCTTGAGCAACTAAACGGGCTTTGTTCCTGATGATGGTACCATCCTCATTTTTCTTATTCTTGAAAATCCATTTAGTACAAATCACATTGTGTTGCTTCGGAGGCTTCGTTAATTCCCAGACATTGTTTCGTTCAAACTGATGGAGCTCTTCCTGCATTGATTCAATCCAGTAGTCATCCTGAAGATCTTCATCGACGTTCTTTGGTTCTATCATGGAAACGTAACAAGCGAATCCACAAACCAACTGTCTCCGAGTCCTGACTCCTTCTTGTGGGTCTCCAATAATGTTAGATTCAGGATGATCTTTGGAGATGTGTAACGTTTGAGGTAATGGAGTACTCGGAGGTACATGAGATGATTCCTGCACATCAGATAAGCTTGAAGAACCATTAGATGCATCATTATTATCGGAAGAATTGTTATGAGAAGATGCATTTGCAGGAGTATCATCATCAAGAGAGATATCAGGGGTAGATTTATCAGATGCAAAGTGAAAAGCTTCATCTACTTTAACATTTATAGATTCTACCATTGTTTTAGATTCCAAGTTAAATACCCGATATGCTCTACTGTTTGTAGAATAACCCATGAAAATTCCTTCGTCACTTCGCGAGTCAAATTTTCCCAGATTTTCATGGTCACGCAAAATGTAACAACGACTCCCAAAGATACGAAAATATTTTATATTCGGTTTTCTGCAAAACCACAGTTCATATGGTGTATTTAAGGTTCCCGGGCGCAAATACACTCGATTAATTACATAGACTGCAGTGTTCACTGCTTCAGCCCAAAAGTACAACG
This sequence comes from Tillandsia leiboldiana, assembly GCA_029204045.2. NCBI lineage: Eukaryota > Viridiplantae > Streptophyta > Magnoliopsida > Poales > Bromeliaceae > Tillandsia > Tillandsia leiboldiana. Next base: position 18,767 of record JAQNDB010003983.1, on the reverse strand, counting down.
GTAAGTTCCGGCTATGAAGAATAACACGTGCCATCTCTTGTACAACCCTGTTTTTGCGCTCGACTACACCATTCTGTTGAGGTGTATAGGGTGCTGAGAATTCATGCTTAATGCCGTTGGAAGTGCAAAAATCAATGAATTTAGAATTTATGAATTCTCCACCTCTATCACTTCTAACACGAATGATCTTTTCATTCTTTTCAATCATAATACGATGGCAAATCTCGAAAAAAGAATCAAACGTATCAGCTTTCTCTTTTATAAATGCTACCCATGAGTATCTAGAGAAATCATCAACCAATAGAAAAATGTACCATTTACCTCCCAAGGATGGTTGACGAGTTGGCCCCATTAAATCCATGTGCAATAATTCTAAAGGCCGGTTGGTGCCAACATGGTTCAAATTCTTGTGTGCAGTCCTTGATTGTTTTCCCTTTAGACAACCTCCACACACAATGTTTTCTTTAAGTGAAAGTTTTGCAACCCCCTTGACCACGTCTTTGTTTGAAATTCTAGCAAGTTCCTTAAAATTTATGTGACCTAGCCTTTCATGCCAAAGTGTTTCATTATTCAAAGAGGCTAAGTTACAGTTTTCAGAAATTTTATTTGGAATAACATAACAGTTATTTTCAGATCTAACCCCTTTTAAAAAGAAAACATGGTCCTTATCAGTTACAATACATTCGACAGATGAAAAATTAACTGAAAAACTATTGTCGCAAAGTTGACTAATACTTATGACGTTAGTCTTAAGGCCTTCAACAAATAGCACATTATTCAAAATCGGGCCATCTGGAATAGCGATAGTTCCTTTTCCACTAATTTTAGAAGAACGCCCGTCTCCGAAAGCTACAAGTCCTCCGGAGATTTTCTCAAGTGTTTGAAAACAGTTTTTGTCACCGGTCATGTGACGGGAACACCCGCTATCCAGATACCAAGACGAATTGTCATAAGCATGCAAAGAAATATGAATGGCAAGACAAGGGAAGATTTCACCTTTGCGCACCCAAACCCTTTTGGATTGTGTCGGTAAAGAATGTGACGTTATTCTCCTTAGTGAAAGTGTCTTGATTGATTGATTGCTTGACATCGTCTTGCGAGGTGAACTACCAAGGCTCTTTTCCTTTGAAAAGTTTTGCTTTGATTTTCGGGGAATCACCTTTATGGTAGTTGTTACAAGAGGCGCTTGAGATGAACGTTTCACTCCCACCTTGCAATTTCTCCTTATGTGCCCTACAAAACCACAACGAAAACATACCTTAGTGCTTGACAATCCCGAAGAGGGTGAAGTAGGCTTGTTGTCGTTACTTGTCGTGAATTCCGGTGTCGGAGGAGGAGATACCGACTGAGGCACAAACACTGTCCCACTCGAACTAGGACTATCTCCAGTTCGAGTGTACCCGAGGCCGAACCGATTTGTTTGACCAAGACCAAGCATTTTATCCAACTTACTCTTTCCAGAAGAAAATTGCTTTAAATCATCCTTGAGTTGGAAAATGGTCTCTGTCATTTCCATTTTTTCCTGTCGAACCTCGCCGTAGAGCTTCAAGAAGTAATTCGCTTTATTCACCATATCTATATAATTCTTCTCGAAATGCTCATTGGACTCTTGAAGGGAAACATTTACTTTAATCAGATTATCCCTTTCCGCTTCAAGAGCGTTTAAGAGAGAAGTTGCCCTTTTTGCTTCTTCTTCGAGATCCTGCAATCTCCCTCTCAAACTCTTGTTTTGCTTTGCCAGTTTCTTTGAATCCCTCAAAAGCTTATGGCAGGCAAGAGCAAAATCTTCACCTTCAGAATTACTCGATTCGTCATCCATGGCATTCTTTTCTGTGGTGGCCCAGATTTCCATGTAGCTTTTCTGGTGAATCCATTGTTTAGAACACCTATTGTCGGTGCGTCTGGCCCATTGTGCATCAAGGGGATGCTACAGATGGACCCTGTGAGTTATCTTCAGCTGTGTCGGCTTTCGGCTGTGTTTGCCGAAATTTTGAAAAGGTTTTTGGCCAAACTGAGCTTGGAAATGGATTCAGCGCGGAAAAACGCTTGAAAACGGCTATTTGCTTGTTAAATTCTGAGTCCGGATGCCCAAAAACGGACTCCCGGAAGTTTTCGCTGAAATTCGGTGCATGGGAGGGGCCGTGGACCGCCGGCTGCCACGTAGCAGCCCACGATTGGCCGGTCCGCAGCGCGCGGTCCACAGAGCGTCGCGGCTGGGTGCACGGACCCGGCGCATGACACGTGGCGCCGCCTGATTGGCGGGCCCGTGAGGCGCGGTCTACAGAGTTTGCGCGGCGGTGCATGGACCGGGGCGGGGGGACACGTGGCATCCCGCGGTTGGTCGGTGCACGCGGCGCGGTCCACGGAACCTAAATTGGGTGCGTGGACCAGGTGCACAGGACACGTGTTGTCACCCCATTCGCGGGCTCACGAGGCGCGGCGCACGGAACGGCGGTCGGGCGCCTCGGGGCGCATGCGTGGCAGGCGGCCAGGGCGGCGCCCTGCCCGCACGTGTGACCGCGACAGTGGCAGGGCCACGTGTCGCCCTGCCACTGGCGGGCGCCACCTACCCGCTTTGACCGCGGGGAGGGACACGTGGCGGCGTTTGGCGCGCCCCGCACAGCTGTTCGCTGTGCGGGACGCGTGTCGGGCGGGGAGGCGCGCGACGTGGCCGCCTCTGAGTAGGTCCGCCCGCTGCCGCCTGTTTGCTGGGCTACGTGGCCGCACGGGAAGAATTCGGGCGCGCACATTGTTGGGCCAGGCCCAACACTGTAGCCGCCCAAAACCTCCCCTGCGCCCGAAAGTGGGGACTTAATGGGAATTTTTCCATTTGTTTTCTGCGGCCTATAAATAGCCCGAAATCCTTTCTTCTTCATTTTTTTGGCACTTCCGAGCCTCAAACCGAAGGGAGTTCTTCACCAAAGTTGATCCTCACACTCTCAATTTTACATCTGCAGAGTTTGGGGATTTTTGGGGGCACGCTTTTCGAGAATCTCATTTTCTTGGCGCGGCGCGACGCTCGTTCTTCGGTGTTTCTTCCGTCGCTCTTCGGTGTACGAGCTCCCACGACCTACTCCGACCATCTTTTCGAGCGATTTCTTCGCTGCTGGATTCGTAACAGGTGACGCTACAATTTTGTGTTTTCGCACATTTACAGATTTCGCGTTTTTCGAGGTGTTTTCTCGTGCTAATTTGGACCCTTCTTGCTGTGAGTTTTTGGTGAGGACAGCAGCTTCTTTTGAAGAGATCTTCGCGCACAAATCTCGGATCAGGACGTGCTTGTAGACTTTTTTCATCTACTCGACGCAAGGATCATCGTGGTATTTTTTTTGGAATTTCCTGAGATCTTCCCGGAGGTATACATCTTCCTTTTTTATCTGTGCAAGATTTTACAGTTATGTGGTTGTATGTTTTCGCGCGCCCGTGTTGTGGAAATTATATCTTGGCCTACGGAACTCCGATTTGGGCGTGCAGGTACTTGTTTCGAAGCTATCGACGCGAAGAACACCGGGATATTTTTATTGTAATTTATTGGACACTTCCTATAGGTGATATTTTGGCATCTGTACAGCTTAAATTCAGCATGAGACTTTTGGGCAGATTTTTGGGAATTTGTGTATGACTGTAGCCTATGTTGCACCCAGGTGGGATTTTGGACTGTACTGGATATACTAGACAGTGAGTTGCTGTTGTTCTGCTATTATCAGCTTTAGGACTTGGACAGATCAGCGCATCAGGTGGGTGACCTCTTTGTCAAGATCAGCGGACTGTGTACTAATTCTAGCTTTAGGGACTTGCATATTTTAATGTTTGTTGTACAGCATGCTAGAATGTATGAATTGATGATCCTGTTGTAGTTAGATGATCCTGAGTTTATTATCTTGCTCCCTTCAAGCTGTTGATTATTAATTATTTTGGGACTTGACCTAGCACCACTGCCATATGATGCATGTTCAGCCAGACTGTAGAAACCTCGACTTGGGCTAGGTTTTTATTGCTCTAGACTTTCCCACTGCACTATTCTTTTTATCACTCTGGACTTAGAGTTTTTCTCGCCCAAGTAGTGGGCCGAGTGTGGTGGCCCAGGTTTTCGAACTGTGTTTCCCGTGAATCCTGGGTGAGAAACATCTATTATTGGTGTATTAGGTCCACAGTGCATCAAAGGGATGCTACGGATGGACACTGTGTGGTATTTACTGTTGGTTTGACCTTCGGAGGTAATTGCCGAATTTTAGAAAATGATTTGGGCCAATCGGAGGCCGTATTTGAATTCAACGCGGAAAAACGCTTGAAAACGGCTATTTACTTATTTATTTTGGAGTCCGGATGCCCAAAAACGGACCCCCGGAAGTTTTCTGCGCAAATTGGTGCATGGGGGGAGCCGTGGACCATCCCGGGACACGTGGCAGCCTATTATTGGGCCGGCGCACCACTCTCGGTCCACGGAGTAGACCGCGTAGGAATATCGAGGCGATTCAAGAGTCGATTTTGGGCTACTTTTCGCGAGGAACGCGACCGTGATTTTTTTGAGATTTTAGGAGCTCGAGACAGAGGTGAAATTCCTCGTTTTGCGTGCTGATTGTAAAAACAGCAATTATGTGTTTGGAACTTGTAGTTTTTACACCGTGTACATTTATGTGATGTTGTAGGTTACTGTTTCATCAGACGGTGTGATTAGAGGACAGCGGGTATTTTTGGGTGTTTTGTGCACGCTTTTCGAGGTGGGTGGTTGCGTTTCCCTCTTTGTTGACTTGCACACTAGGAATAGTAGAGTTTCCCAATATTAAATGTGATAGTTAACTTGTGGTATATGAACCTATTGCATTGGCCCCCCTAAATTAAGTGATAGCTTTTATGTGATAAATCTGGGACAATAAAGTTGGAAAATTGCTATATCTTAATCCGCATGCAAATAAATAACCCTTTAATATTTTAAATTGATTCTTTACAAGAAACCTTAATCACCTTTCAAATGCTTTTAAAAGAGAACACTGGCATGCTTATTTGGACAACTAGTTAAGCCACTATTTTACTGCAGCACTTTATTATGGGATTTGACTAAGGAGAAAAAATGCTTTATTGTTATAATTCTCCTCTATCGATGCATGATGATCGAGTAGGAGCGGGATCTTGAGATGGTGTAGTTGGATCTTGAGTCTGGGACAGTTTAGACTCGTTTTGGGGATTATGGGGCATAGTGGCAACCGCGGATATTAGGCGGTTGACCAGATATTCTTACCTTATCAGATTAGGGTCTATGGGTTCAGCGGTGACCGCGGATTTTGGGCGGTCGACCGGATGTTATTATCACATCAGATTGGGGATCGGGGTTGCATTAGTGGATGGAGTATTCCCACTTTGTTCATGGTCATGATCCAGTCCTGCTAGTGTGAGACATTGGTTACAGAGATGCTTGATACAGAGATACTTTACTCGTGTGGGTCGCTCCCCTCGAGTGCCACTCCGGAGTAGGCTTTACATCGTGCCGAGCGCCGGGCACAGTTGGTGAGGTGAGTGATGACAGAGCAGGCAGTGCCAGTATTTCCTGTCCCTCTGATTGGGTTTCTTTGGGCAGTCAGCTTTATAGTTGCATTTATACAGTTATCTTTTGGCACTGCATTTAGAGGCATAGTAGTGTTAGTTCCTTTTTCAGCAGTCTGTACTGCATACCACTGTTCTTTCCTTTTGCCTCTTTATTCCTAGTGGGTGCGTCAGCATTAGAGGTTTTACCCACTAGGGGAGGCTACTGGTTTATCTAGTAGTTCTCACCCCCATTGTTGTTTCTGTCTTCTTCCCTTTGTTTTGCAGAGTCATCTGCGCGGGCTGCTGGGCCTTCAGCGGCAGATCGAGGCAAGAGAATCGCCGACTAGCTAGATCATCTACCCCGAGCGAGAGACTAGCGAGGTTTCATTATACCCCCTTTTGTATCTCAGACTTCAGTAGTTTACTTTTGGGTCTGGCTTTGGCCAGCTGTTTGTATCTTTATGGGAGTTGGGGAGTATATTGTACTTTTATTTCAGTTTGTAGTTTATTTCAGTCTGAGATTACTTTAGTTCTATTAGTTCAGCTCTGTTTATGCTCTTTTATTATATATTATCTATCTGAGCAGGTTACCATCGCTTCGTGTACATGGAAAATTCCGTGTGCACGGCGGATCTGTTGGCGGGCCCGGGTCCTGGTTTACACCCGGGGCGTGACAGATTAAGTTGGTATCAGAGCTTAGGGATAGGTCAGTTGGGACTTAGGAAACCCTAGGCTTTTGGCAGACCCTAGGATGATAGGGCGCGAGAGGCGTGACACTTCGCGAAAGTCGTAGATTTATTTTTTGGACTCTTCCAGTGAGTGAAGAGGGATCGACATATCCAATTTCTGGTGGACCGTTATGTTGGCTGCAGACAACATAAAGTCGCAGAAATTGGGGGATGTCTTTGACTTTCGCTAGATTGGGTCGTTTGGCGTTATGTTACTTATTCGTGATTTCTTGTGGCAGGATGCCTCCCCGACGTCGGATCCCTACTCGGGGTGTCCCGTTACCCCCTGATGAGCCAGGGCAGCCTACACCCCCTGAGCTTACTGAGTTGAGGGCCTTGGTGGCCCAATTGGCGGAGGGTCAGCGCCGCCAGGAGCAGAGGTTTGAGCAGCTCCTTGCCCAGAGAGAGGCACCATCCCCAGCTGTTCCTGAGGCCCTTGTGCCTCCTGTTGCACCTTTTGTGCCGTCAGCGCCATCTTCGAGTAGCGGGGCTCCTGGAGCTATTCAGCCTCTGACTGCGGAGGAGGAGCAGGATATCGCTAACAAACTCTCCAAGTTTGTTCAGCGGGGACCCCCTAGATTCTCAGGGCGGGATGCGCAGCCCTGGGCTGTTGGGAGATGGCTTTCTGCGATGGAGAAGCTTTTTCGGGACTTCTTCATCGACCCGAGGTATCGAGTGCACATGGCGGTGCACTGTTTGGACGGAGATGCTGATTTTTGGTGGCAGCGGGTAGAGCCCCTGGAGTTCCGGATTACTCGGCAGCTGCCTTGGGAGGAGTTCCGACGGATGGTGCTGGACACCTATTTTTCGACCAGTGTGAAGAAGAAGATGGAGGATGACTTGAAGAACCTGCAGCAGGGCAATCGATCGGCTCATGCCTATTTCCAGGAGTTCACGGAGTTGCTGAACTGTGTGCCCTTCGTCGCTCGTGACGGTCCACACCAGGTTGAGTTGTTCGAGGGAGGCCTCCGTCTAGAGATTTATACACTGGTGCATGCTCAGCGATTTCAGACTCTGGAGGCAGCCGCAGAGCATGCACAGTGGGTGGAGAGAGGTGATCAGGTGGTGGCCAGACTGAGGGCCGCGGTCGCTCAGAGCTCCGACAGAAAGCGACCAGCCCAGGACGAGGGGGGACAGGCCAGTACTTGGAGGCCGCCCCGACCGCCACCGCCTCAGTTCCCAGGCCGTGGGCGTTCGGAGCGGCGAGGGCCTAGTGGGTCCCAGAGGCCCCAGCAGCAGCAGCAGCAGCAGAGATCTCATTCGTCGCAGCGCGGGTCTCAGCGGCAGCCACAGCGACAGCGACAGTCTCAGCAGCAGCAGTCCCGACAGTCACGGGCTCCCAGCAGTTGTATCTTCTGTGGAGGTCCGCACTTCCCCGGCACTTGCGACCAGCGGTGGGGTCGCTGCTACGGATGTGGACAGCCAGGGCACATTCGAGCTGCGTGCCTCTTTTCGACTTCAGCCGCTCCTTCTACAGCATCTGCCCCAGCATCATCGCAGCAGCGGTCGACGGCTCAGCGGCCTTATGCTCTAGCGAGCAAGCCATCTTCTTCCCATCCCACCGATTATCGCCCTCCAGCTCAGAGTGGGCGAGCGTATGCTGCACAGGTAGAGGATTCTTCAGCAGCGGACCATATGGTGGCAGGTATCACCTTACTCTCTGGCATTAGGACACGTACCTTATTTGATACTGGAGCATCGCATTCTTTCATTAGTAGATCTTTTGCATCATTACATGGGTTAGAAGTAGGATTTTTGCCACGTGCACGAGAGGTTTAGATTCCCGATCACACTTTGCACGTAGAGGAGTGTTGTTGGTCCTGCCCGATGCAGATCGAGTCCTGGATTATGCCAGCAGACCTGTTGGTCTTGAGACAGCTGAGGGACTTTGATGTGATTCTTGGGATGGACTGGCTGGCTCGGTATTTCGCGACTATTGACTGTGCCGCGAGGACTGTCACTTTTAGAGAGCCAGGCCAGGAGATGTTTGTATATCGGGGATGTCAGAGTGCTTTCTTTGCCTCTGTGGTTTCGACTTCCCGAGCGAGGCGGATGATTCATCGAGGATGTGTAGCCTTTTTGGCTAGTGTTGTTGAGGGGCCTACGGCGACACCGGGACTCGGGGATATTCCGATTGCCCGCGAGTTTCCGGATGTTTTTCCACCTGAGATGACTAGTATGCCGCCAGACAGAGAGATTGAGTTTGTGATTGACGTAGTTCCAGGAACTGCGCCAATCTCTAAGGCTCCTTATCGGATGGCACCGGCTGAGCTGCGAGAGCTTAAAGCACAGCTGCAAGATCTAATGGATAAGGGCTTTATTAGACCAAGTGTGTCGCCTTGGGGAGCACCGGTGCTATTCGTGAAAAAGAATGATGGGTCACTTCGGTTGTGTGTGGACTATAGGGAGTTGAACAAAGTGACCATTAAGAACAAGTACCCTTTGCCGCGCATCGATGATCTCTTTGATCAGCTGCAAGGGTCTTGTGTATTTTCCAAGATTGATCTACAGTCTGGTTACCACCAACTGAAGGTGAAGGCCGTGGATATTCCTAAGACTGCTTTCAGATCACGGTACGGACATTATGAGTTTACAGTTATGCCGTTTGGATTGACTAATGCCCCTGCCGCCTTTATGGACTTGATGAACAGGATATTTCAGCCCTTTCTGGATCGTTTTGTGGTGGTGTTCATTGATGATATCCTTATTTACTCCCGAAGCGAGGCCGAGCACGAGGAGCACTTGAGGACTGTGCTACAACTTCTACGAGATAAGAAGTTGTATGCCAAGTTGGCAAAGTGCAAGTTTTGGCTTCGGGAGGTAGCTTTCTTGGGCCATGTGATTTCCGCCGCCGGTGTAGCAGTAGACCCGGCGAAGATTGAGGCAGTTCGAGATTGGCCCCGACCGACGACTGTATCTGAGGTGCGCAGCTTCATGGGGTTAGCTGGTTATTATCGTCGGTTTGTGGAAGGCTTTGCGAAGCTTTCCACACCCCTCACTAGGTTGACGCGTAAAGGAGTTAAGTTTATCTGGAGTGAGGACTGCCAGAGGAGCTTTGAGGAGCTAAAGGATAGATTGATGACCGCTCCTATCCTTTCCCTCCCTGTTATGGGGAAAGGATATGCGATCTACAGTGATGCATCGCACAGTGGACTTGGATGCGTGCTGATGCAGGAAGGGAGGGTAATTGCTTATGCATCAAGACAGCTTAAGGATTACGAGAAGAATTACCCTACCCATGACTTGGAACTTGCTGCCGTGGTGTTTGCACTGAAGCTTTGGCGCCATTACCTATATGGGGAGCACTGTGAAATCTACACCGACCACAAGAGCCTAAAGTACCTGTTCACGCAGAAGGAACTGAATTTGAGGCAGCGCAGATGGTTAGAGCTACTAAAGGATTATGATGTGGACATCCTTTACCACCCAGGCAAGGCTAACGTGGTCGCTGACGCATTAAGCCGGAGAGCAGTACAGAGTTTTTCCATGTTGATTACAAATCAGGCACCACTGTTAGAGGAGTTGAGACGGCTCGAGATAGAGGTTGTATCCTCTGGGGTCTCTGATAGACTGATGTCTTTGGTCGTGCAGCCCACTCTGCTGGAGAGGATCCGGGAGAAACAGAGCGAGGACCCCCATTTGACCAGGATTAGAGATCAGATTCCGAGTGATCGATCAAGGGATTTTTCAGTGGATGCTTCGGGAGTACTGAGGTACAGGGACCGAGCATGTGTGCCAGTGGATGCTGAGATCAGAGAACAGATATTGAAGGAGGCCCATTATACACCTTATACCCTTCATCCTGGGGGGACTAAGATGTATAAGGACCTCAAGGCACACTTCTGGTGGAATGGCATGAAAAGGGATATTGGGAGGTTTGTGTCGCAGTGTTTAACTTGTCAGCAGGTAAAAGCTGAGCATCGAGTGCCAGCTGGCAAGCTACAGAGTCTCCCGATTCCCGAGTGGAAATGGGACCACATTACTATGGATTTTGTGGTCGGGTTGCCGAGGGCACAGGGAAGTGCAGATGCTATCTGGGTAGTTGTGGATCGACTTACCAAGTCAGCGCACTTTTTACCTATGCAGACTACTTGGCCACTCGAGCGACTAGCCCAATTGTATTTGGATGATATAGTGAGATTACATGGAGTGCCAGCTTCTATAGTATCAGATAGAGACCCGAGGTTTGCTTCGCGATTCTGGAGGAGTTTACAGACTACCTTGGGGACTCAGCTCAGATTCAGTACAGCCTTCCACCCACAGACTGATGGACAGTCAGAGCGGACGATTCAGATCCTTGAGGATATGCTAAGGGCTTGTGTCCTAGATTTTGGCGGTGGATGGATTCGACACTTATCACTGGCTGAGTTTGCGTACAACAACATCTTTCAAGCAAGCATTCAAATGGCTCCGTTTGAAGCGTTGTATGGACGCAAATGTCGATCACCGCTATATTGGAGTGATGTGGGGGAGAGACGGACTCTGGGACCAGATATATTGCTAAAGGCAGAGGAGAAGGTCCGGGTAATTCGACAGTATCTTCAGACCGCTCAGAGTCGACAGAGGAGCTATGCTGATGTTCGGCGACGAGACTTAGAGTTTCAGGTTGGAGATCATGTATTTTTGAAAGTCTCGCCGTCCAAAGGGATAAGGAGGTTTGGCATTCGCGGGAAACTTAGCCCCCGTTATATTGGACCCTTTGAGGTATTGGAGCGCATCGGGCCAGTTGCTTATCGACTTGCTCTTCCCCCGAGGCTAGCCGGTGTCCACGATGTCTTTCATGTTTCCACTCTGAGGAGGTACGTCTTCGACCCGTCGCACGTCATCGACTTTGCACCACTCGAGGTCAGCGAGGATTTGAGATATGAGGAGCGCCCACTGCGGATTCTAGATCGGGAGATGAAAGAATTGCGCAATCGGACCATCCCCTATGTGAAGATCCTCTGGAGCAATCATGATGAGCGCGAGGCGACGTGGGAGCTCGAGTCAGCAATGATGGACGCCTACCCCTACCTGTTCGAGGCTCAGGATTGAGGTATGATCTTCGTTTCGAGGACGAAACTTTTGTTAGTGGGGGAGGATGTGGTGGCCCAGGTTTTCGTACTGTGTTTCCCGTGAATCCTGGGTGAGAAACATCTATTATTGGTGTATTAGGTCCACAGTGCATCAAAGGGATGCTACGGATGGACACAGTGTGGTATTTACTGTTGGTTTGACCTTCGGAGGTAATTGCCGAATTTTAGAAAATGATTTGGGCCAATCGGAGGCCGTATTTGAATTCAGCGCGGAAAAACGCTTGAAAACGGCTATTTACTTATTTATTTTGGAGTCCGGATGCCCAAAAACGGACCCCCGAAAGTTTTCTGCACAAATTGGTGCATGGGGGGAGCCGTGGACCATCCCGGGACACGTGGCAGCCTATTATTGGGCCGGCGCACCACTCTCGGTCCACGGAGTAGACCGCCGGTGCACGGTGGACCGGCGGGCCACGTGGCGGCACCCGATTGGCCCGGCGTAGTGCGCTCGGCGCGCGGGGCAGGCCGGGCAGGTGCGGCGCGTGCGCGGTGCACGGTGGACCGGGGCGCGCCACGTGGCGGCCCCGGATTGGTCGGCTCATGTATGCGTGGCGCACACAGAGCTGCCCGGGTGCGGCCGTACGCACGTGGGCGCACGTGGGCGCACGTGGGCGCGCGTGGGCGGCGGCGGCCGCCGACAGCCGTGTCGGGCGGGGGGCCACGTGTCGCCGCACCATTGGCGGGCGCGCCCACCGCGCCGCCAATCACGGGGGACACGTGGCGCTTCCCCGTTGGGCCGCACGGCTGCCGCCTGTTTGGCGGACACGTGTCGGGCCCTGGGGGCGGGTCGGACGGGCGAAGGGTGCGGCCGATCCGCTGTGCGAGCGGGGCGTGGGCCAGGCCGCACTGTGCGCGCCCGGAAATTGCTGGGCCGGGCCGCACTGTGCGCGCCCGAATTGGGCGGGCCGCACTGTTTGCGCCCGAATTCCGGGACATATTGGAAATTAATCCAATTGTTTTGTGGGCCTATTTAAAGGCCTCCCCTCCCTTCTTTTTCTCTGTTTTTCGAGAGATAGAGAGGGAACCTGTGGGAGGGGCCTTAAGAGAAGTTTTTCATCTTCTTATTTTCTACCTCGTGGTGCGTTCCCAGATTTTCTGGAAGTTCGACAGCGGCGATCCGGATTTTACAGTGTGCCCCGTTTTTCCCCAATCTCGGCCCGTTATCGTCGCATTTCAGTCCGAGGAGTCCCCTGCGCAGTACAGGAGTCCTCTTTCAACGATTTCTTTGCCGGTGTGTTCCTAAGAGGTAGGGCTTCGTTTTTCGTGTTGGTGGTTTCTCTGGATTCCGATTCGTTGGCACGATTCCCGAGGTGTTTTGACCCCCTCTTTTGCTGTTTGGGTTTTTTGGACAGCGACGACTTCGACGAATTATTTCTCAGCGTAGGAATATCAGATCGAGGCGATTCAAGAGTCGATTTTGGGCTACTTTTCGCGAGGAACGTAACCGTGATTTTTTTGAGATTTTAGGAGCTCGAGACAGAGGTGAAATTCCTCGTTTTGCGTGCTGATTGTAAAAACAACAATTATGTGTTTGGAACTTGTAGTTTTTACACCGTGTACATTTATGTGATGTTGTAGGTTACTGTTTCAGCAGACGGTGTGATTAGAGGACAGCGAGTATTTTTGGGTGTTTTGTGCACGCTTTTCGAGGTGGGTGGTTGCGTTTCCTCTTTGTTGACTTGCACACTAGGAATAGTAGAGTTTCCCAATATTAAATGTGATAGTTAACTTGTGGTATATGAACCTATTGCATTGGCCCCCCTAAATTAAGTGATAGCTTTTATGTGATAAATCTGGGACAATAAAGTTGGAAAATTGCTATATCTTAATCCGCATGCAAATAAATAACCCTTTAATATTTTAAATTGATTCTTTACAAGAAACCTTAATCACCTTTCAAATGCTTTTAAAAGAGAACACTGGCATGCTTATTTGGACAACTAGTTAAGCCACTATTTTACTGCAGCACTTTATTATGGGATTTGACTTAGGAGAAAACATGCTTTATTGTTATAATTCTCCTCTATCGATGCATGATGATCGAGTAGGAGCGGGATCTTGAGATGGTGTAGTTGGATCTTGAGTCTGGGACAGTTTAGACTCGTTTTGGGGATTATGGGGCATAGTGGCAACCGCGGATATTAGGCGGTTGACCAGATATTCTTACCTTATCAGATTAGGGTCTATGGGTTCAGCGGTGACCGCGGATTTTGGGCGGTCGACCGGATGTTATTATCACATCAGATTGGGGATCGGGGTTGCATTAGTGGATGGAGTATTCCCACTTTGATCATGGTCATGATCCAGTCCTGCTAGTGTGAGACATTGGTTACAGAGATGCTTGATACAGAGATACTTTACTCGTGTGGGTCGCTCCCCTCGAGTGCCACTCCGGAGTAGGCTTTACATCGTGCCGAGCGCCGGGCACAGTTGGTGAGGTGAGTGATGACAGAGCAGGCAGTGCCAGTATTTCCTGGCCCTCTGATTGGGTTTCTTTGGGCAGTCAGCTTTATAGTTGCATTTATACAGTTATCTTTTGGCACTGCATTTAGAGGCATAGTAGTGTTAGTTCCTTTTTCAGCAGTCTGTACTGCATACCACTGTTCTTTCCTTTTGCCTCTTTATTCCTAGTGGGTGCGTCAGCATTAGAGGTTTTACCCACTAGGGGAGGCTACTGGTTTATCTAGTAGTTCTCACCCCCATTGTTGTTTTTGTCTTCTTCCCTTTGTTTTGCAGAGTCATCTGCGCGGGCTGCTGGGCCTTCAGCGGCAGATCGAGGCAAGAGAATCGCCGACTAGCTAGATCATCTACCCCGAGAGAGAGACTAGCGAGGTTTCATTATACCCCCTTTTGTATCTCAGACTTCAGTAGTTTACTTTTGGGTCTGGCTTTGGCCAGCTGTTTGTATCTTTATGGGAGTTGGGGAGTATATTGTACTTTTATTTTAGTTTGTAGTTTATTTCAGTCTGAGATTACTTTAGTTCTATTAGTTCAGCTCTGCTTATGCTCTTTTATTATATATTATCTATCTGAGCAGGTTACCATCGCTTCGTGTACATGCAAAATTCCGTGTGCACGGCGGATCTGTTGGCGGGCCCGGGTCCTGGTTTACACCCGGGGCGTGACACCGAGAGGTCGGATTATCGTGGGATGCATTTTACACTCGTGTCTGGGGACCGAGTGGAGTTGTTAGCAGTCTGTAGACCAGGTTTCTTCGGGAGAGTGACTTGGGTTGTAGACTTGAGATCTTGAGAGCTACTTTTGAGTGACCGTGAGTCTCGGCTGTGCAGTTTTCCAGCCGGTGTGTGAGACAGTGTTCCTTTGGTTACAGTCGATCTTGTTGATCGAGGATTTGGATTATAGCCTGCATGAGCCACATTTGAGCTCGACAGAGATACGCGGATACTTTCCTCGGTGGGGTCGCTCCCCTCGAGAGCCACTCCGGAGTTGGGCCTGTTCTTCTATCGCGACTTGTCGACGCAGTGTTCCCTCTGGCTGGGCCAGCTAGTGGCAGTCACGGACACAGTCCCTCTGGCTGGGCCAGTTAGTGGCAGTCACGGACGCCCTACGTAAGTCCGGTCCCCCGGGACGTGACGGCAGTAGGAAGGCGCAGGTTTGACTGGACCCTATGCGGCAGTCAGTTTAGATTGGGTGATTTGAGTCGAGAGCTAGTTGTAGTATCATGTTCTTCTGTCCCTCTTTTGAGCATCTAGATAGAGGCATAGTAGCTGTAGAGTTACTTTACCAGCTTTTCCCTTCCGCCTGCATTGTTACTTTTGCCTCTAGTAGAACTTAGTGGGCAACCGTCGGGCTTGTTGGCGGCAACCACTGAGAACTACTTGGGATGTAGTTCTCGACACCCGTCGTGGTGTCTTTTCCCCAGGGACTTCTTCTTCTGCTCCAGTTCCTGCCGCACCTGTTGCTGACCCGACTGATCGAGGTAAGGGAGTCGCGAGATAGATCCCTACCAGCTATCGCTTGAGAGTAGATGTACCTCCCTACTTTTTGAGAGTTCATGTTGAGTGACCTTGTAGTGAGGATGGAGTTGTACTCTTCTTATTTTGAGAGATATTTGTACTTGGTGAGGTTCTGGTTGTATATTTTGTTAGAGTTGTATTTATTTTCATCCAGCTTTCACTTTCAGCTCTGATATATGTTTAGTGTAGATTTCTTTGCAGGTTAGACTCTACGTCTATGCGGGGCTTCCCGTATGGGCGGGCGGATCTGTTGGCGAGCCCGGGTCGCAAGTTTCGACCCGGGGCGTGACAGATTAGAGTGGTATCAGAGCCTAGTTGTAGGTCATTGAGGACTTAGAAACCCTAGGCTTATGGTTGGACCCTAGGATGACTTACGTGAGAGACGTAACTTTTTAGCGAGAGTCTTGATTAGGGTCCTTAACTCTCCCAGTGGATGGGATGAGTGATCGACATGTCTTCCTTCGGTGGCAACTATGTTGGCTGCAGACAACATAGTGCTACGGGAAGGGCGACATGCCATTGATTTTCGCTGGATTGGGTTGTGTTTTGTTTGGGGTTCTGACTGTTTCTTTTCTTTTCCCTCAGGTGAGTGATGCCTCCGCGACGCACGATGTCGACGCGTTCGCAGCCTTCTTCCTCTGAGCCCGAGCAGGAGGACTCGGGGCGGGGACAGCAGAGAGAGGTTCTGGAGCTCTGTGCCCGGGTGGCACAGTTGTCTGAGGCGGTACGGCGTCAGGAGGAGACATCTCAGCGCCAGGAGGAGGCTTCACAGCGCCAGGAGGAGGCTTCACAGCGCCAGGAGGAGCTTCTCAGCGCCAGGAGGAGGCTTCTCGACGCCAGGAGGAGGCCTTGGGTCAGATGATGCTTATGTTAGAGCAGAGGTCACAGCCTGTGGTAGCACGCCCTGAGAGTTCGCCTGTGCCCTCTTCGCCAGCTGCAGCGCCCCCTGTGATTCCGTCAGCACCAGCAGTTCCTGTCGCGCCGGTTTCTAGCATACCCCCGCCAGGGTCGACGGGACCTTTGACTTCGGCTAAGCAGAGTGCGGTGGTGGATCTGTTGATGAGGTTCCGCCGGTTTGATCCACCCCGTTTTTCTGGTATGGGTGCTGAGCCGTGGGAGGCAGAGACTTGGATCACGGCCATGGAGCGTCATTTGAGAGTTTGTTTGTTGATAATCGATTTCGGGTCTTCTTGGCTACACACTTCTTGGAGAGCAACGCCGAGGCTTGGTGGCGGCGTGTGCGCCTGCCGGTCCGCCTAGGACGCAGATTCTTCCTTGGGCGGAGTTCCGCAGACTTTTTTTGGGGCCTTCTTTCCTGAGAGTGTTCGCCAGAGATTGGAGAGCAGCTGAGAAATCTCCGCCAGGGAGATCGGCCTGTGAATGCATACATAGCCGAATTCAATCAGCTGTTGGCTAGTATGCCTCACGTGGCTAGGGACGAGTCTCACCGGATCTACATGTTTGAGCGGGGGCTGCGCCGGGACATTTATCAGCTGGTTCGCTCCCGGCGATTGCAGACATTAGAGGCCTCGATGGAGCAGGCGTTATATGTTGAGTCTGGAGAGGTAGTTATGGATGAGGTGGCTCCAGCCCCCGTAGGGACTCAGGGGCGAAGCGCCCGGCACCGGTGGATGAGGGGCAGTCGAGTAGGCAGGACCCCCGAGACCCCCACGATTCCATCCTCAGGGTCGTGGGACGCAGGGGCGCCAGAGATCTGGATCATCTCGTCAGTCTTCGCAGCAGCGTCGACCGCCTCGACCTCAGCAGTCATCTCAGCAGCAGCAGACTTCGCGGCAGCCCCGGCAGGATCGATGTGTCTTTTGTGGAGGGCCGCACTTACCGATGCATTGTCAGCAGAGGCACGGCCGTTGTTTCCGGTGTGGACAGGCCGGTACATCAGAGCTCGTACCCCGAGCAGTTCTCCAGCTCTTCCATGCTTCAGCACCTTCTCTTCCTCATCAGACGACAGGGCCTTCTGTGGCCTATGGTAAGGCCTGATCATGCTCCATCTTCCTCGCGACAGCCAGATCGACGACCACCAGCACCGAGCGGGCGTGTCTATGCCGCCCAGATTGAGGATGCTTCTCTGCCGCTGACTACGTCGTCGCAGGTATTATTTTGATTTCTGCAGTTCATACCCGAGCACTTTTTGATACTGGCGCATCGCACTCATTCATTAGTAGAGGCATTTGCATCCCTACATGGTATAGGTAGTTTCATTATCGCATGCATTAGAGGTTCAGATTCCAGACCATGTCTGCATGTCGAGGAGTGTTGTAGGGATTGCCCTACAGTTGGACCCTGGGTTCTGCCGGCAGACTTGCTCGTCTTGCGGCAGCTCAGGATTTCGACGTGGTACTTGGCATGGATTGGTTAGCTCGGTATTTTGCCACCATTGACTGCAGAGAGAGGTTGTGACCCTCCGCGAGCCTGGACAGGAGGGTGTCGTTTACAGAGGCGGCCAGAGTACTTTATTTGCCATGACTATTTCTTCTTCGCGAGAGCCCCGGCGGATGATGAGTAGGGTTGTACCGCTTCCTGGCGACGATGTAAGAGGTGCCTACGGCGACACTGGGACTCGAGGATATCCCTATTGTCCGCGAGTTCCCAGATGTGTTTCCCTCAGAGTGTCGACCATGCCGCCGGAGAGGGAGATTGAGTTTGTGATGATGTGGTTCCATGAACCACACCAATCTCGAAGGCACCTATAGGATGGCACCGGCGAGCTGAGGAGCTGAAGGCCCAGTTGCAGGACTTGATGATGTGGGCTTTGTGAGGCCCAGTGTATCTCCGTGGGAACGCCAGTTTTTATTGTGAGAGAAGGATGGGTCGCTTCGATTATGTGTCGACTACAGAGAGCTGAATAAAGTGACCATCCTGAACAAGTACCCCCTTCCACGGATTGATGATCTGTTTTGATCATTTGCAGGGAGCGTCGGTGTTCTCCAAGATTGATCTTCAGTCAGGGTTACCACCATTTGAGGGTGAGGGCCGAGGACATTCCAAACGCTTTTATATCCCCGTACGGGCATTATGAGTTTAACAGTTATGCCTTTTGGATTACTAATGCCCCTGCAGCATTCATGGATTTAATGAACCGGTATTTCACGCCGTACTTGATCGGGTTTGTCGTTGTGTTATTGACGACATTCTGATTTACGCCCGGAGTGATTGGAGCATAGGAGCACTTGAGGATAGTGCTGCAGCTTCTGCGAGAGAAGAAGATGTACGCCAAGTTAAAAAGTGCGAATTTTGGCTCGGGAGGTTGCTTTTCTAGGCCATGTAGGTATCAGCCGCAGGAGTGGGCAGTGGACCCGACGAAGATTGATGCTGTTTCGGGATTGGCCTAGACCGACGACGGTTACTGAGGTCCAAGGCGTTTTTTGGGTTTAGCAGGTTGCTACCTTTGCTTTGTAGAGGGTTTGCGAAGCTCTCACTCCCCTGACCATTTTGACCAGGAAGGG
>JAQNDB010003982.1:0-26254 GCA_029204045.2 Tillandsia leiboldiana | reverse complement strand
ACCCCTTTTTGTATCTCAGACTACAGTAGTTTACTTTTGGGACTGGCTTAGCCAGCTGGTTGTATTTTGTTTGGTGAGCTGGGAGTTTATTGTACTTTTATTTCAGCTTGTTCTTATTTCCAGTTGAGATTCCTATAGTTTCTTTAGTTCAGCTCTGTTTATGCTCTTCTATTGTATACTTTATATCTGAGCAGGTTACCAGCGCTTCGTGTACATGGAAAATTCTGTGTGCACGGCGGATCTGTTGGCGAGCCCGGGTTCTGGTTTACACCCGGTGCGGTGACAGTTATTATGATTCGAGGATTATGGTCAGGTGTAGGCATGTGGATTACCTTTCGTTGTATCTTTCTTGAGCCAATGCTGCTTCGTATGGACATATAGTTAGGACCCTTTTATTGCTACACTACTTATTGAAACTTGACTTAGGAGAAACCATGCTTTTTCTTTCTCCTTCTTTGTTAGTCAGGCGGTCAGTGTTGCTCGGGTTCGAGCAGGGGTCTGGGGTAGTGTAGCCGGGACATTGGTGTCCAGGGACGTGGGGCTGGATTGCAGTTGGCAGGGTTTGCGGTGACCGCGGACCTTGGTGCGGTTGAACGATGTTTACTTTTGCATCTGATTGAGGACCGAGGCTTTCTTTAGTGGTGGACCTTTTTACTTTGATCCAGTCATGATCCAGCCTCGATTTATACGTATCACTGAGATACTTTACTCGTGTGGGTCGCTCCCCTCGAGTTCACTCCGGAGTTGTTACTTACAGGCTTTGAGTCCTTGAGACTCCTTTTCATCGGTGTTATCTCTGCCAGCATACCCATACAGGCAAGCAAGCGGCAGTACCAAATTTACTGGTGGCACAAGATTGGGGTATACCGGCATTTACCTTCTTGTTACACTCGTGTCAGGGGGACCGAGTGGAGTCTAGTAGCTATGTTTAGACCAGTGCTAGTGTTGTTGGGAACCGTTTGGGGATTGACGGTGGTCCCGTGGTCGTTGTGAGTTGTTAACCTTGTGCGGAGGCTTGGTGATCTTGAGTTTATCCGTTCTGAGAGAGAGGCGTGGATTTTGACTATAGTCTGCATGAGCCAATACTCGATAGCAAGTTACCGTTTGGACACCCTGCGTATTCCTGCCCGTCACGGGAGGTGGTCGTAGGTGGGGCCAGGGTTGACTGGACCATTGTGGCAGTCAGCTCGATTGGGTCGATTGTGCACTTCATGTGCTAGTGGTTGCATACCATACTTTGTTTCTCCCCTCTTGAGCATTTAGATGGAGGCTTGGTAGCTGTTAGGTGACATCACATTCTGTTCAGTTTCCACTTCTAGGTTATTTGTTCTTGAGGACTTAGTGGGCAGACCGTCGGGTCTACGGTGGTACCCACTGAGAACTCCCTTTTTGGTGTAGTTCTCACACCCTTTGGGGTTTTTCCCCCTCCTTTCCTTCCTCTCCTTTTGTTTTGCAGAGTCTTAGCGGGTGTCGCTGATTCTGCGGTTGTTGATCGAGGCAAGGGAGTCGCGTGCTAGATCCCTACCCGTCGTGGGGAGTAGCGGTACCCCCTTTCAAAGGAGATCTTCATTAGATTAGTTATTTAATTTCCTCTTTTGAGAGACTGTTGTAGTGAGGATGATATGTATTGAGAGACTGTACACTGTTGTATTCATTAGAGATATCTCCCGGTTGGGCTCAGAGCTTGTATTTGAGGTTATTGTATCATTATCATTTTGGGAGATGGACATTGTGGTATTATTTCCAGTTGTACAGTGATTGATTTTAGTTTACAGCAGATTTTTTATTTATAGCTCTGATATCTGTTTAGCTTGTTACGGAATTTGAGTTGGCATAGTTTCGTGAAAGGTTCAAGTCTTGAAGATTGAAGGTGAAGAAGTTGGATCATTTAACTTAATCTCAAGAAAGAAGAATTCAAAGGATCAGGTATGTTTAACTAAAATTTATTGGTGATCCGAATACTTCTTGTAGTGTAGAAACACCTGGAAGAATTTTCAATTGCATAAAAATCAAAAAACTAGTGTTCGGACATGTTCAGGATCCGGATCAGAGCCAGCAGTCCGGATCCCCAAGGTTTTTGTTTCATACATCACTTCAATCCGGATCGCAGCATCTCACGATCCGGATCCCGACCGTTTGAGTTTTCTGAATTGTTTGAACGATCCGGATCAGGCATTCCGATCCGGATCCGAACGATTGTTTTTCTGGAAACCGTCTTTCTTGCTACTGCAATCCCGGATCGCCCAAATCCGATCCGGATCGCCGTCCCGTTAAAATTCAGAAATGTTAGGTTTTTGATTCTTATCTCCTTCCAAATGTTTCTAACCTATAAATAGACCCTATGACTCTTTTTCTAGGGTTAAGGATAAGCCGATAATCGAAAGAGCCGTCATATTCATATATCATTTTATACGCCTAAGATCCACATATAGAGAAGAAGGAAATAATAGATAATACTCTATGTTTCTTCATCTATATTGATTAGTTTGATTCTAGGTTTTCATACTCACATCTTGAGTTGAATCAAACTAATGAATACTTAGATGGTATTTCCGATCTATCTTTGATCGAAGTATTCGGCGGATCATCACCACCCAAAACAACGATTTACCCCAAAATCGGCGCTTGGATTCGCGCGTCCTTGTGGATTCAAGGTTCAACCGCTCTCGTGGATTCGGAGCGAGGCACGTTCGTGGTGGATTCGAAGGGTGCTACTGGGTGAAGACCGTGGATTCGGTCGGACGTCGTGGATTCGACGTTGGACGCCGTGGATTCGGCGTTGGGTGCAGATCGTGGATTCGACAAGCGTCGTGGAGCGAGCGGAGAAGATCCTCTAGGAGCGTATGGAAAGGTTGAGTCGTAAGTGTGTACGGTAAATCACCTTGTACGTGTTTTAATTCTAGTGGATTTCGCCGTGTTATCGGTCCCGTGGTTTTTTACTCCGGTTATGGAGTTTTCCACGTAAAAATCTTGCGTGTTATTTTTATTTCCGCATTGGGTTTTTATCGCAACGATTTTTGAGTGTTTATACGTTACACCTATTCACCCCCCTCTAGGTGTTTTTCCCCTATTTAGATTTATATTACATATAACCCAACAAGTTGGTATCAGAGCGGGAATAGGTTGTAAACAATGGTTGAAGGTGGAAACATCAATCGACCCCCTTTCTTTGATGGAACAAATTATGCGTACTGGGAAAGTACGGATGAAAGCCTTTTTGATTTCCATCGACGAAAGGGTGTGGCAATCAATTGAATTAGGATGGTCTAATCCAACTGAAATTATCTCTGATGTTCGCACCTTAAAACCTAGGTCGAAATGGACCAAGGAAGAGTTAGATTCATCTTCTTACAATGGCAAGGGAATTAATGCTATTTTAATGCCTTATCTCAAACTGAATTCTCTCGCGTCTCGGCATGTGAGACTGCGAAAGAAATCTGGATGTTCTTCAGGTTACACATGAGGGAACTAACCTCGTGAAGATTCAGAAACTGCAAATGCTTACGAGCAAGTTTGACTCTATCTTGATGGCAGAAATGAATCTTTCACGGACTACTATACACGATTGCCAAGACATCGTAAACTCATGTGCTAACCTGGGAGAGAAGATTCCAGAATTTAAGGTTGTAAGAAAGATCTTAAGAACTCTTCCTGAACGATTTCGCCCAAAGGTTACAGCCATTGAAAACTATTAACACCCGGACGAAATGCGTGTAGAAGAATTAGTTGGTTCTTTACAAACATATGAAATGACATTTACTACTAACAATTCTTCTGGAAAAGCATCCTCTTCTAAGTCTTCAGGTTATGCGTTGAAAACAACTAAGGAAGAAGACGCGGATACATCCTCCTCAGACGATGACGAGAACCTTTCTATAGAGGAATTTGAGAAGCAGCTCGCTCTCTTGACAAGGAAGTTTCGCCGCAACTTTCGAAGGGGTAATTCAAGTAAATCTCCATCCTTCGGAAAGTCGAACAAAGGCAAGGGTACTTCAAGTTACAAGTCAAGAAAGCAAGAGAACTTCTCAAAGGATAAGAAAAGTTAAGAGGGACAACTACAATGCTTCAAATGTCGAGGCTACGGCCACATTGCAACGGAGTGTCCCAACAAGTATCCGGCAAAGAAGAAGGCGATGCAAGTCGTCACTTGGGATGACAACTCAACGTCAATGAGTCGTCTTCAAGTGATGAAGAAAAGAGCACCACGGCATTCCACGCGTCCACATCTTCACCCTTCATGTGCTTTATGGCAAGGTACGTCCGAGTCATTGTCCAACTCCACTGTTGAAAAGATTGCAACGGACAACGAATCGGATAATTCGGAAGGTGAAGATTTTGCTCTAGCCTACCACAGACTTTTGAGGGATTCAAAGAAAGTGGCTAAGCAAAATAAGAGGTTGAGAGGGAGATTGCATGATCTCGAAGAAGAAGCAAAAAGGGCAACTTCTCTCTCAAACGCTGTTGAAGTGAAAAGGGAAAATCTGATAAAAGTAAATGTTTCCCTTCAAGAGTCCAATGAGCTTTTTGAGAAGGAACATACAAATCTGGTGGATAAAGCGGATCACTTCTCAAAGCTCTACAACGAGGCTCGACAGGATAACCTGGAAATGACAAAGACCATTCTCCAACTCAAGGATGACTTGCAGCGATTCTCTTCAAGAAGGAGTAAGTTGGATAGGCTTCTTGGTCTTGGTCAAACAAATCGGTTCGGCCTCGGGTACACTCAAACTGGAAACAGTCCAAGTTCGAGTGGGACAGTTTTTGTGCCTCAGTCGGTATCTCCTCCTCCGACACCGGAATTCAAGACAACAACGACAACAAACCTACTTCATCCTCTTTGGGATCGTCAAGATCTAATGTATGTTTTCGCTGTGGTGTTTCAGGGCACATAAGAAGATATTGCAAGACGGGAGTCAAACGCTCACCTCAAACACCTCTTGCAATGACTACCACAAAGGTGATTCCTCAGAAATTAATCGCAAATCAATTGAAGGAAAAGAACCTTGGTAGTTTACCGCGCAAGACGACTTCATCAAGGAGCAGCAATCGTTTTAACAAGACGCTTTCACCTAGGCATATAACTTCACGACCATTACCGACGCATTCCAAAAAGGTTTGGGTGCGCAAAGGTGAAATCTTTCCTTGTCTTGTTACCAATGTTTCCTTGCATGCATATGATAGTTCGTCTTGGTATCTGGATAGCGGGTGTTCCCGTCACATGACCGGTGACAAAAATAGTTTTCAAAATCTTGAGAAAATCTCCGGAGGACTCGTTGTTTTCGAAGACGGTCGATCTTCCAAAATTGTTGGAAAAGGAACAGTAGCTATTCCAGATGGCCCGGTTCTAAATAATGTGTTATTTGTTGATGGTCTTAAGACTAACCTCATAAGCATAAGTCAACTTTGCGACAATGGTTTTTCAATTAACTTTTCATCTGTTGAATGTGTTGTAACTGATAAGGACCATGTCTTCTTTTTAAAAGGGGTTAGATCTGAAAACAATTGCTATGTTGTTCCTAATAAAATTTCAGAAAAATGTAATCTAGTTTCTTTGATTAATGAAACAATTTGGCATGAAAGGCTAGGTCACATAAATTTTAAGGAACTTGCTAGAATTTCAAACAAGGACGTGGTCAAGGGGGTTCCAAAACTTTTATTTAAACAAAACATTGTGTGTGGTGGTTGCCAAAAGGGAAAACAGTCCAGGACTGCACACAAGAACTTGAACCACGTTGGTACAAAACGGCCTTTGGAACTTTTACACATGGATTTAATGGGGCCAACTCGTCAACCATCTTTGGGAGGTAAATGGTATATTTTCTTGATGATTGATGATTTCTCTCGATATTCTTGGGTAGCATTTTTAAAAGAGAAAGCTGATACTTTTGATTCTTTTCACGAGATTTGCCTTCGTATTATGATTGAAAAGAATGAAAAGATCATTCGTGTTAGAAGTGATAGAGGTGGAGAATTCGTTAACTCTAAATTCATTGACTTTTGCACTTCAAACGGTATTAAGCATGAATTCTCTGCACCCTATACACCTCAACAGAATGGTGTTGTCGAGCGCAAAAACAGGGTTGTTCAAGAGATGGCACGTGCTATGCTTCACAGCCAGAATTTACCGTTACATTTTTGGGCTGAAGCTGTGAACACTGCAATCTATGTAATTAATCGAGTTTATTTGCGCCCGGGAACGTTAAATACACCATATGAACTATGGTGTGGTAGAAAACCCAACATCAAATATTTTCGCATCTTCGGGAGTCGGTGTTACATTTTACGTGACCGTGAAAATCTTGGAAAGTTTGACTCTCGAAGTGACGAAGGGATATTCTTGGGGTATTCTACAAATAGTAGAGCATATCGAGTATTTAACTTGGAATCTAAGACGATCGTAGAATCTATAAATGTTAAGGTAGATGAAGCTTTTCACTTTGGATCTGGAAAATCTACCCTCGATATCTCTCTAGATGATGATTCACCTGCCATTGCATCTTCTCATAATAATACTTCCAATATTAATGATGCATCTAATGGTTCTTCAAGTTTATCTGATGTGCAGGAATCATCTCATATACCTCCGAGTACTCCGTTTCAACAAACGCTACGAATCTCCAAGGATCATCCGGAATCGAATATTATTGGAGATCCACAAGAAGGAGTTAGAACTCGAAGGCAGTTGGTTTGTGGATTCGCTTGCTACGTATCTTTAATCGAACCAAAGAACATAGATGAAGCTCTTCAGGATGACTACTGGATTAAAGCAATGCAGGAAGAGCTCCATCAATTTGAGCGAAACAAAGTCTGGGAATTAACGAAGCCTCCAAAGCAACATAATGTGATAGGTACCAAATGGATTTTCAAGAACAAGAAAAATGAGGATGGTACTATCATCAGGAACAAGGCACGATTAGTTGCTCAAGGCTACTCTCAAGTAGAAGGTATAGACTTTGATGAAACATTCGCCCTTGTAGCTAGACTCGAGTCCATTCGTATACTATTTGCTATTGCTTGTCATTTTAAAATCAAATTATTTCAAATGGACGTTAAGAGCGCGTTTCTAAATGGGTTTTTAAATGAGGAAGTTTATGTGGCTCAACCGAAAGGTTTTGTAGACCATAAACAACCTAATCATGTTTTTCGTTTGAAAAAGGCTCTTTACGGTCTGAAACAAGTACCGCGAGCATGGTACGAAAGGTTGACGAAGCACCTTTTGGAGAAGGGCTATACTCGAGGGGGAGCTGACAGGACTCTCTTTGTGAAGCATTATCAAAGCAATTTCATTGTAGCACAAATCTATGTCGATGACATTGTATTTGGCGCAACAAGGGATAATTATGCTTCTAAATTCGCGGAGACCATGGAAAGCGAATTTGAGATGTCCATGATGGGCGAATTGACTTATTTCCTTGGATTGCAAATTAAACAAAATGATGAAGGTATTCACTTGAGTCAATCCAAGTATGCAATGGAGTTGATTAAAAGTTTGACTTAGAAAATTCGAAGGATTTTCCGACTCCAATGGGAACTAGCCACAAGGGACTTGGAAGTGAATCACAAAGTGAGAATGTAGACGAGAAACTGTATCGAAGTATGATTGGAAGTCTACTTTACCTCACGGCTAGTCGCCCGGATATATCCTTTAGTGTTGGGATTTGCGCGAGATATCAATCAGCACCAAAGGAGATTCACCTGAAAGCGGTGAAAAGGATCATCCGGTACATCAAAGGATCAATTAATTTCGGAATTTGGTATCCTATGGGAACTAGTTTGGATATTGTTGGATACTCAGATGCCGATTGGGCAGGATCAGTGGATGATCGGAAAAACACGAGTGGTGCATGCTTCTATCTTGGCCATTGCCTTGTTGCATGGCACAGTAAAAAGCAGAATTGCATAGCACTCTCGACTGCCGAAGCGGAATACATTTCAGCGGGTAGTTGTTCAACCCAACTCATTTGGATGAAAAGTGTGTTGAGCGACTTCCGGATTTCAGCATCTTCGGTAACAATTCTTTGTGACAACACAAGTGCAATTATCATTTCTAAAAACCCTGTGTTGCACTCTAGAACAAAACATATTGAACTTAGATATCATTTTCTTAGAGAGCTAGTTGAATCAAATACTCTTCAACTTTCATATATTTCAACTAAGGATCAATTAGCTGACATTCTAACAAAACCTTTGGATCAAAAACGTTTTATTCGTTTGCGAAAAGCAATTGGAATGCTTTCCTTGAAATAAACTTCTTTTTGAAACCTTTGCTTAGGATAGGTTTTGTTTTTGTTTTGTTTTGTTCATTATCTATGTTTGTACATAGGACATTAATTGAGCATATATCATAATTGACTTTAATTGCATCTCTTCGCACATTTAGAAATTTATTATGCTTTTGCCATCATAATATTTCACTGTTGCAATGATCATTTATGTTAATTAAATCATCTTCTAACTGATCAAAGTCAATTTCTCTCTCAATGATCTCTTGGTATAGTCATTATCTTATTTGACTGCTTAGTCGAGTATGAAATCGAGATCAATTTTTGGTTGAATACTTTATATCTTAAATAATTGATAGCCAATTGAGGGGGAGTCAAAGAAATGTAAAATGCTCAAAAGATGTGGAAAGAGTTACATCCCAATGAGGAGTGTGAAAACTACCACCATATGGAGGAAAGAGCTACCACCTCGGTCGTCCGAGTATTGTGTGCAGCTACCACATGTATACCAAGCATGGTTGTTCAATTTTTGATTAAGTAAAATGCATGTTGAAATACTTGACTCCGTCAAATTTCAAGATTGGTATAAGGTGGGATTTTAAAGAAAGATGCTCAAAGAGCCACTCTCTTCAACAGATTGTCTAGATAAATTATCTACCATATTTGGGATTTCAAACATCTATTGATCTTTGTATTTCATTTTCTTTACCGAATTGATGATTTGATAAAGGCATTACTCATAAGATCAAGTTAGATGTAATTGAAGGTGTTCAACTTTAAGGGATTTAATTTTTGTAAATTCTCGTTTCATTTTAGGATATTATTGATAGATTTGGCATAATCTAATTCTTGTTGTATGAAACGATGATTTTTGTTTAAAGTTGATACACAATTGTGCTTACATACTTTTTCTGGATCTTATGAAATTTTTCTAAATTTTTTCTGAAGAAAAAGTTGGAGCCGATCCGGATCGGGCAAGGTGATCCGGATCCCGAACGCAGGCTTCTTCCTGCGGCTAGCCGATCCGGATCGAAATCTCGATCCGATCCGGATCACGGCTAGGGTTTTAATAAGAACAAGAGGGTTTTGATTTCTTTTACCTTAATTTTTTGTTCTCAAGTCTCTAGAGCCTCTCTCTCTAGAACTATTGCACCTTGGAGCTTTCCAAACTCAAGTTCTTCGAATACAAGTAAGTTTTATTGATCAAAATCCCATTTTTCACAGTTTTTCTCTATTTTCTTCAAAACGTGATGAGATTTTTCTATCTTTTTCGTTTTTGAATGATTTTTGATCAAATTTCTTTTGAAATAAGAACTCTGGGTAGTTTAGTTTTGATTATATGCTAGGTATTCCCAAGATAAACGGATTTTTGGTCTTCGATTTCAAAGAATTCGGTTTTAGGGCATATAATAAGGATTTTCGAAAATCATGCAATTGATCTATTTTTAAAAGTCCTTTTGCAAAACTAATTTGATTCTTAGTCTCTCTACATGATTATGATTGTTTGGGTACAATTTTTTCAAATCTTTGAAAAATAACAATTTATCATGTGTTCTTGAGTTGGTCTTCACAGGATACATTTTTCACTAGCAATCAAAATGGTGATCACTTGGATTATTTTCCTACTTGCTGCCATGGTACATGTCAAGGATACTGCCAAGCCTAAGAAGGCTTAGAAAGCGAAGAAGACTAAGGATGATTCTGACATTGAATCAGAGACGGAGTCGATTGACTGGGATAACATCGAAATCGAGGGAACTGTCCCCATTATCTCTAAAGGGAAAGCCCCTGCTGAAACCTCAAAGGCTCCGGCCACTGCAGCTGAAAAAGGGAAAGCGCCAATGGAACCAAGTCCAACTGGAACAAAAAGAAAAACCGGTGCAAGAAAAATAGGCAGTGCTCAGGGAATTACCATTGAGGAACCAGTTGCTAGACAGCCTTCTCCACAAGACTTCATCAGCTCCGCAAGAATCAAGGATTTTGAGAAGAGGGAATGCATTGGCGAGAGACATGTCAATGTCAAACCAATGAAGGAACAATCTGCAGTCTTTGGGATTCTGTTTGACCAAGTTGGTCTTGCTCAAATTTGCAACTTCCCTGAGACTACTGGGTACTGTCCACACTCAGTTCGAATGTTTTATCAGAACGCTGCAAGTCTAATTGATCACGTTGATGGACGTCGAGAATTTCACACTTTGGTTAAAAATATCAAAATCAAAGTCACACCCCAACTGATTGGAGATGTGCTAGGTATGACAGCCAGAGCTGATGGACTCCATTACCTAAAAACTCAAAGCTTCAACGACAACTCCTGGAGAGTTGTAGTTAATGGAATTTGTGTTCCGAATACTTTGTCAACCGGAAATTCTGTTTTCTCGAAAGAGCTTCGACCAGAGTATCGGTATATAAACTTCATTGTCTGCTACAACATTCTTCCCAACATGAATACGAAGGTTCTTCGATGGGACAGGATGTTATTCCTTTATCTTCTTGGAAACCCGGCCGCATTGATGGGAGCAAACTTGAATATTCCTTATCTCATTTGGTCAAGGATGGCGCGGTATGTGGAACACTCTCACCCCACAGAGAGACTACCATACCCAATGATAATCATGCGCATCCTCAAAAAGTTTAAAGTCGATACAAGCGCGAGCTCATACATGTACAGTTTGGGCACCATTAATGAGACGACAATTGTGAAGTCTCTCTCGACGAAGACAGATGATCCCATAATACCTCCTCACCGCCAATGAGCACAACAACAACAAGCAACAACCTCTACACCAGCAGCACAACCAGCACCTCCATCAACGTCTGATGATGATGCGTCGGTTAGCTCAATCTTTAAGGAACAACAGCGACTCTCAAACGAGCAAGAACGCATGGCTACTGATTTCGCTGAAATGAGAGAAGATATCAAAGAAGTTAAGAAGGAACAAGCTTCTATGAACAAACGGATCAAGAAAATGTTTCAGAAGCTTGGGTGTATCAGCTCCGACGACTCTGCATAAACTTTTGTTTCTAATCTTTCTTTTGCAGGTTTTTACGTTTTTGTTATTATTCAGCTCTCACGTTTCTTTATTCTGATCTATTTAACTCTCCTCAAAAATTTTGTAATTTTGGCTTTGTTTGTGACAAAAAGGGGGAGAGAGTTTAGAGAGAACTTGAACAATGATTGAACAATGATGATGTGAATGTGTGAACATCAAGGTAAGTATCACTTCAACTTTGACTTTGGTGAAGGGTAAGTATCACAACTTTGGTTTTTATCTTGTGATTTGTTGCATGTTCCTACTAACTATTCGACTAACTATTTGGACATGTATTATTACTAACAAGTTGTTTGATTACTAACAAAGCAAAGTTATGACATTTGGAATTTTATTGCTTAGAAGATATGTCAATAGTTGATTGTGATCTTATTACATATCTGAATTACTCAATGTCATGGTGAGCATAAACTCTATCTCTGTTAGGTTTTGAATGCTAAATATTCTTGAGGTATCTAACGATCTCTTTTTGTCAAGAATGATTTCTTTGTGCAGAGAGTACAGATGTCTAAGTCTAGAGTCTGTTTTAGGAGTTTATATCTCATGTTTTTAAATTTTTGGATCTCCATTGTAAATTTTTGTTGTATGGTGATAGCAACAAAAATATCTTTTTGAATTTTCTTTAGTGGATCTGTGTTTTGTCACGAAACCGCCAAAGGGGGAGATTGTTACGGAATTTGAGTTGGCATAGTTTCGTGAAAGGTTCAAGTCTTGAAGATTGAAGGTGAAGAAAGTTGGATCATTTAACTCAATCTCAAGAAAGAAGAATTCAAAAGGATCAGGTATGTTTAACTAAAATTTATTGGTGATCCGAATACTTCTTGTAGTGTAGAAACACCTGGAAGAATTTTCAATTGCATAAAAATCAAAAAACTGGTGTTCGGACATGTTCAGGATCCGGATCAGAGCCAGCAGTCCGGATCCCGAAGGTTGTTGTTTCATACATCACTTCAATCCGGATCGCAGCATCTCACGATCCGGATCCCGAACGTTGAGTTTTCTGAATTGTATGAACGATCCGGATCAGGCATTCCGATCCGGATCCCGAACGATTGTTTTTCTGGAAACTGTCTTTCTTGCTACTGCAATCCGGATCGCCCAAATCCGATCTGGATCGCCGTCCGTTAAAATTCCAGAAATGTTAGGTTTTTGATTCTTATCTCCTTCCAAATGTTTCTAACCTATAAATAGACCCTATGACTCTTTTTCTAGGGTTAAGGAATAAGCCGATAATTGAAAGAGCCGTCATATTCATATATCATTTTATACGGCCTAAGATCCACATATAGAGAAGAAAGGAAATCATTAGATAATACTCTATGTTTCTTCATCTATATTGATTAGTTTGATTCTAGGTTTTCATACTCACATCTTGAGTTGAATCAAACTAATGAATACTTAGATGGTATTTCCGATCTATCTTTGATCTAAGTATTCGGCGGATTATCACCACCCAAAAACAACGATTTACCCAAAAATCGGCGCGTGGATTCACGTGTCCTTGTGGATTCAAGGTTCAACCGCTCTCGTGGATTCGGAGCGAGGCACGTTCGTGGATTCGAAGGGTGCTACTGGGTGAAGACCGTGGATTCGGTCGGACGTCGTGGATTCGACGTTGGACGCCGTGGATTCGGCGTTGGGCGCAGATCGTGGATTCGACAAGCGTCGTGGAGCGAGCGGAGAAGATCCTCTAGGAGCGTATGGAAAAGGTTGAGTCGTAAGTGTGTACGGTAAATCACCTTGTACGTGTTTTAATTCTAGTGGATTTCGCCGTGTTATCGGTCCCGTGATTTTTTACTCCGGTTATGGAGTTTTCCACGTAAAAATCTTGCGTGTTATTTTTATTTCCGCATTGGGTTTTTTATCGCAACGATTTTTGAGTGTTTATACGTTTACACCTATTCACCCCCCTCTAGGTGTTTTTTCCCCTATTTAGATCTATATTACATATAACCCAACATAGCTGTAGTACTTTTCTTGCAGGTAGGACGCTTCGCCTATGCGGCTTTGGCATAGGTGGTGGATCTGTTGGCGAGCCTGGGTCGCAGTTTCGACCCCGGGGCGTGACAGGCAGGGTATTACAGACGCTTCGTGGAAGGCTTCTCAAAGATAGCCACTCCCCTAAATCGATTAACCCCAAAAGCGGAGAATTTTATCTGGACGGCCCAATGCCGGAAGAGCCTCGAGGAACTCAAGGAAAGACTGACACGGGGAAAAAGAATGAGAGAAGAAGAAAGCGGAGGAGTCCGATCGCTTTCGATCTGCGTGCCGGAACCGGAAGTGTGAGCGGATCTTCTTCTTCGACGAGATCGTGGTAAGTGATGTTCCTTTTCGGTAATTACTAGGGCTTTGTCGTTTTTTCGTTTAACCGCCGCCGCTGCCACCGCACCGCGCGGCCTAGTACCGCGCGGGGCGCCGCCCTCAGGCTGCGGCACCGCGTGGGCAGGGGCCGCGTGGGGTGCCAACCACTGGCGGCGCGCGCCGCGCGGCCTAGTGTCGCGCGGGGCGCCACCCGCGGGCTGCGGCACACGCGCGGGCGAGCGCCGCGCGGGCGAGCGCCGCGCGGGCGAGCGCCGCGCGGGGTGCCACCCGCAGGCGGCGCGCGCCGCGCGGCCTAGTGCCGCGCGGGGAGCCACCCGCGGGCTGCGGCACTCGCGCGGGAAAGCGCCGCGCGAGGTGCCACCCGCAGGCGGCGCGCCGCGCGGCCTAGCGCCGAGCGGGGTGTCGCCCGCATGCAAGGGCACCCGCACGGGGTGCCGCCGCGGGCAGCGCACGCGCTGCGCGGCCAAGGCCGCGCGGGGCACCACCCGCGAGCGGTGCGCGGGGATTTTGGCCGCGCAGCCGTGGCGCATGCTGCCCCGTCGTCCGTCACTCGGCGACATCGCCGCCATTGCGAAGTCTCATCGTACTCTTGGGTTTTGGGTTCCGTAACTTACAGAATATCATTAGTCTGACCGGTTGTTCTTTTGGGGGATTTTCTTAGGTCCGGGTGCCGATTGTGAGCGTGTTGCGGCTCCAGGTGTTCCGGTCAGCACATTTCGAGGTGGGTACCTTTTTGCATTTCTGGTGTTTAGTCATTCCCGTGTATTTCGTGAAAATAAAGTAGATGTTTCTTTGGTAAACTGTCTAACCCCAATGCATGAGAATCCTGTTTTATTTCTAACTGAGGCGACTGAGGTCGCGGTGCCGTATTACATGTCGGTTTCGGCATATATGCTCAAAATTGCTTACACGCACACCGGCGGTCTGGCCACCGCACAGGGTGTATTTTTCTGAAAAGATGGTATGATTACCCGTGTACCCCACAACTAGGGATGATGGGGACCCCTCACGGTGAGGCGACTGCTTCTTGGGCAGTGGAGGGGTTGGAGGCACCAAGGAATGAGCGCAGTATACTAGGGTAGGTGCCCAGCGTGTCTTGGACGGGATATGGCGAATCATGAGGGGGAAGTGGAATGCTCTGGTGTATCGGTTTGTTCATTGCAGTATTTATAGCATCTACTTGTTTATCATCTACTTTATTAGTCACTGACTACCCACACTGTGACAGGTCCGAGCAGGGGTGGGAACCGGGACGACGGTGAGGCAGCGTTTAGAGGACCTTAGCCGTTTGAGGCTAATGAACATTTTATTCACTCGCGATTATCTTTTATTGTTTTTGGTTAGTAAGCTTGTGATTGCTTGTTCGTGGAATAATGTGGATGTTGGGTTGAGATCTTAGCTTAGGGATGACATCTTGTATCTGTGCTTTCTGAGACTTAGATATGCGGCTGGTTTTCAAATATCAAAATGGTTTCGAAAGTGTTTTCAAACTAAGTGTCGTGTGGGCACTGATTTCCAAACCCATGGATTTATCCTTTCAAGTAATGTTGCCGCTTAAAAGAGATTGCGAAAACGTTTTGTAAAATCGGGTGTCCTGTGGACACTGCCTTTCAAACCTATGGATTTATCCTTTCATTTGTGTTGTGGTGATTATGATTGTGATTATGGTTATGGTTAAGTATGATCTCTCCTTTTGATTGCTCTGTGATTGCATGGTTAAAGTACAAGTCGTGTTTGAAACGCCGTACATATACAAAGGAGACTCCGTCCATTTGTGGAGTGAATTTGTACATGGGGCGGGTCTGGTGCGCACCGGAGGCGAGGTTAATTTTAAGAAAAAAATATACACATTTTTTCGCTCTTTTAGAACCTCCGAGGCGTGACATAACAGATATCAGAGTTATAAAATAAATCTACTGTAAAACTAAAATCAATCAACTGTACGACTGGAAATAATAATAACAATGTCCATCTCCCAAAATGATAATCATACAATATCCTCAAATACAACACCCAGAACTCAACAGGGAGGTATCTCAAATAATACATCAGTGTACAGGCTCTCAATACATGTCATATCCTCACTACATCAGTCTCTCAAAAGAGGAAAATAAAATAACTAATCTACTGACTGTACCGTAGATCTCCTCTGAAGGGGTACCACTACTCTCCAACGACGGGTAGGGATCTAGCTCGCGACTCCCTCGCCTCGATCATCAACCGCAGAATCAGCAACACCCGCTAAGACTCTGCAAAACAAAGGAGAGAAAAGAAAGGGAGGGGGGGAACCCCCAACGGGTGTGAGAACTACACCAAAAAGGGAGTTCTCAGTGGGTACTGCCACCAGGCCCGACGATCTGCCCACTAAGTCCACTAGCGGCATAAGATAACCAATGCAGTTGTCACGCCCCGGGGTCGAAACTGCGACCCGGCTCGCCAACAGATCCGCCACCTATGCCAAACCCGCATAGGCGAAGCGTCCTACCTGCAAGAGAAGTACTACAGCTAAACAGATATCAGAGCTAAAAATAAAAAGTCTGCTGTATAACTAAATCAATCACTGTACAACTGGAAATAATACAACAATGTCCGCCTCCCAAAAAGATAATCATACAATATCCTCATATACAAACTCAGAACTCAACCGGGAGGTATCTCCAATAAATACATCAGTGTACAGGCTCTCAATACAACAATCCTCACTACAACAGTCTCTCAAGAAGGAAAATAAAATAACTAATCTACTGAAGCTCTCCTCTAAAGGGGTACCGCTACACTCCAACGACGGGTAGGGAACTAGCTCGCGACTCCCTCGCTCGGTCAGAAGGATCAGCAACAGGAACAACAGGAACCAGAGTAGAAGTTCCTGTGGGAAAAGACACCACGACGGGTGTGAGAACTACGTCCCAAGTAGTTCTCAGTGGGTGCCGCCAACAAGCCCGACGGTCTGCCCACTAAGTCCACTAGAGGCATAAAGTAACAAAAGCAATGCTGTAAGGAAAGCTGGAAAAGTAAACTCTACAGCTACTATGCCTCTACCTAGATGCTCAAGGAGTGGAACAGAAAGAACATGATGCCACAACTAACTCTCATCTCTGATCACCCAATCTGAACTGACTGCCTCATCAGGTCCAGTCAAGCCTGCGCCAACCTACTGCCGTTACGTCCCGGAGGAGCGGACTTACGTAGGACGTCCATGACTGCCAACATGCGCCAACCTACTGCCGTTACGTCCCGGAGGAGCGGACTTACGTAGGACGTCCATGACTGCCAACACCAGCACAGCCAGAGGGACAAATGCAACGACAAGTCGCGATAGAAAAACTCAAACTCACGCCGGTACACAACCCGGTCTCGCCTACTCCGGAGTGGCCCTCGAGGGGAGCGACCCGCTCGAGTAAAAAGTAACCCATCTCAAGTATCTCTGTAAAGTATCTCTGTCAAGCTCAAATGTGGCTCATGCAGGCAATGATCCACGATCAAAAAGATCGGTAACTCCAAGCTCAAGCACAACTCAGTCGGAAAAAAGGACCTCGACTCGAACAGGAATAGCCCAAAACACTCTCACAGCTATGTCGGAGAACCCTCAACGACTCAATCTGATAAATGCACGACCATGGCTGAGTCGGGAAACCTCCACGACTCGATCTGCCAGAACCCCAAGATCCTCAAGGCTAAGTGGGAGAACCATCTCCACCACTAAATCAGAAAAACAACCTCTAGATCACACTCTACCAACTCATAGCACAAAGTCGCATCCACTGCGAGAAACTGCCTCAACAGGCCAACATTGCAACCACTGACACGAGGAAGGGTCCGGAAACCCCGAAAGACTAGAACCTACAATCCAAATCAAACAAGAACAGGCTCTAGGCATAGCCTCTCGTTGTTCTCGTCCCAAGAAGAAGGCAGACCTTAGAACCCAGACCACTCGAATCATCTCGGGTGGTTAATTATAGGAAAAAGGTGACATTTCTTACTGAAGCCATCTGATCTGTAATAAATCCATATTTAATGATTTTTAGTTCTTTTTAGGAAAACAGTTGAAACCAAGTTTTACATCCAAGCCTCGAAGAGCTAATGCCTTCGTCCAATCAAACAGGAACAGACTCAGGCGACCCTACGATGCTTGGAAGAAAATATTTGGTTGACAAAAATCATATGTGTGTCCAAAAAGGTTCTGGGTTTAAGGTCCTGCTAACACTGATCTACCGCTGCCACCAACACAGCGGCGACAGATAAAACAAGAAAAATAAAACATCTCGGGACCGCCGTCTACCCAACGGCTCCCGCTACAGATGAACAACCAACTACATCTACCAGACGCCACTCTGCTCCCAAGCACGAGTGTAACATGCATCCCACACTAAAAGATAACACCTGACCACTCGGCCCACTACCCGGGCGAGGAAGAACACTATGTCCAGGAAAGTAGAAGTGTGGATGTCTAAAGCAGAAATAACCCTAGCCCAAGTGAGGGTTTTCTACTAGTCTGGTTACACATGCAACATATGACGGGGTGCTAGGTCAAGTTCCAATAACCATAATTTACAGATGGTAGAAAGCAAGGAGATGACAATACCATCAGATAATACAAGGAATAGCAATTCCTACATTCTAACATGCTGCACAAGCATTTCACTATCATGCATAGTCCTACTATAGCAGATTTAAAGCACAGTCCATCAATCTTGGAGACAAGGCCACCCACCTGAAAATGCTAACTGTCCGGAGTCGCACAGCTGAGACAGTCCAGAAACAGATATCTCTACACACCCACCAATCCAACGATACAGGAACAGTGATCAATACCTCCTGGGTACAAAAACACAACCCAAAGTTACACTTAATTCCATAAAATCCAAGCATCACAAATCTGCTGGGAATAGTCCCCTTAATGCGAAATTTTCACCTGTAAAACGAACTCCAAAAATTCCAATAAAAATATCACAGCGAGCGTCTCGTCGAGACCTTCGAAACGGGTACCTGTACGCCCAAATCCGAGCCCCGTAGGCCGAGTTACAAATTCCACAGTACAGGTGCGCAAACACTCACAACCACACGACTGTAAACTCAAACACAGATAAAAGGGGAATAGTATACCTTCGGGCAAGCCTCAGAAAAATCCCAGAAAAATACAATGATAATCCTTGCGACGAGTAGATCCAAAAAGTGTATAGGCTCCTCTCGATCCGACACTCGGGTGCGGAGATAAAATTCTGGCAAGGGGCCGCTGTCCAAAAACTCCACCAGAAAATAGCGGCTTAGAAATGCCTCGAAAACCATGTCATAAACTCTGAATCCAGCAAGATGATCAACACGAAAGTCGAAGACGTACCTCTCGTGATTCCAACGCCGCAGAAATCGTCCAAAAATACTGACGGAGTAGCTCTGTAGACCTCTCAGATCAAACTGTGATGATAACGGGCCTCCGATGAAAAATCGCCACACTGCGCTCCGATGCCGAAGTCGTCGATGCCGCGGCTTCCAAAAAATCCGGGCCTCCGCCAGAAGATGCGCAGCACAAAGATCTCCATCTTTGCTTAAGGGTGCAAGGGGAAGGGAGCTCGGGAAAGGGGGCAAAAAGCCCCAGCCAACCGCCTATTTATAGGCCCAGCCCAAAAATCCGACTTTGGACTTTTGGGCCAAAGTTCCGGGCGCCCGGAACATTCGGGCCGCTACAGTGTTGGGCCCGGCCCAACACTGTGCGCGCCCGAAAGCCCGAGGGCCCGCCACGCGTCCCGCCGACGCCGCCTGCGCCCGGCGCACGCGCGCCCGCCAACTGCGCAGCGCCACGTGTCCCGACACGCGGGCGTGCGCAGCTGCACCCGACCAACCGCGGGGCGCCACGTGGCGCCCCCACGTCGCCCCCGACCGCGCCCACGCCGCGCCCACGTGCGCGACCGCGCCTCCCGCTGCCGCACGTCGGGCACGCGCCCCGAGGCACCTGCCTCCCGTCGCGTGGACCGCGCGCACCAAAACCCGCCAACCAAAATCAGCCACGTGTCCGCACCCGGTCCACCGTGCACCCGCGACGATCCCGTGGACCGCGCCTGCTGCGCCCGCCAACTGGGAGCCGCCACGTGGCCAGCCCCCCGGGTGCACGCCTCCGCGGTGGACCGCGCGCCTCCGCCGCCGCCAGCCGCCGCGCTCCGCCGCCCGCCGCCGCCGCCGGCGCCCCTCCGGCGGCCGGAACAGTACCAATCACCTCGAAATCCGTGCCGGGTCATCCGGGCTCCGAAAAATACAAGTAAATAGTCCATCTTGACCGTTTTCGCGCGCTGAAACCAAATCCGAAGTCCGATTTGCCAAATTCCTCTTCTAAAATTTGCCAAAAATTCCCAGAGAAGTGTTCTTTACTCAAATTTCGCGCTGAGTCCAATTTTAATAACCATTTCGCGCGAAACCACATCAAAACATCCGACGGGGTCCTCCAATCACTCACGTGATCCATTATACACCCGAAGTCCATCACTTGAGTCCAAATTGGTGCAGAAACACCGCCGACATGCCACATAGGCCTCCAGAAGCTGCTAATCGCACTGTAGAAGCCCTGCGGAGATCTGGGTCACCACATCCTCCCCCACTAAAAGAAAGTTTCGTCCTCGAAACTAGCTCAACCCAAAAGGTGCCACAAAAACAAGGGTAGGTACATAACACTGCCGTCTCCAGCTCTCAAGTCACCTGTCACTCCCCGTGATTACTCCACAACAACAACAACAACCGGTACGGCATGGCCCAAATTGCAAAATTCTCTCATCTCACGAGCCAGAATTTGCAACGGCATCCCTCGTACCACAAGTACTCGTAGATCTCAAAGGAAACGAGTCCATCACGGGCGAGGAATCCACAAGCCTAACACTCCTGAGCTGAGACGTGGAAGGAAAAAGGCTGGGGGAAAAGAGAGAACAACCAACGTAGCACGCACCAAAACCGCTCCCTAGTGCCAGCTCAACCAGGCGATCCGAAACAAACCCCATACGGTCATCCAGAGAAAAGAAGCCCTAATCGGCTAGGGTCCTCGCTCAATCACTCTCGGATCCTGACCATTCGCATGGACTGCTTCACCGCAGTCTACCGTCGAAAGGGACCCTCAGGGACACAACCTCGAGCCCTGTTCCGCAACGGTCCCACCCAGCGCCAGCAACGGAATCATCAAACTCAACCCCCAATAGCTCTCCGGTTCCAGGTATCCGCCACCACAGTGGCCCTATCGGGGTGATACAAAATGCTCAAGAATAACCCAATGGTAACTCCACAGCCACTATGGGAGGCATCACCAACACAAAGGTCCATCCCCCATCTCTGGCAAAGCTGCAATCGGCGCTAGTACCAGTCTCATCATCCATTCGCCATGCTCTCCTGGCACTGCCAAATCCAAAAAAAAAAACTCCTCACCTCAACAATAAATGTTGATCTCAGCCAACCTCAAATAGCATCCACATTGGCCGGAATTCCACCGCCGCTCCTACGGCTAACACAATGTGACCCAAGAAGGTAAGCTTCTAAAGCTAAAACTTGTCTCTCAATAGCCTGGCATACAGCTTCATCCACACAGCATGGTAACACATCCACCAGTGCTCCTCATGCTCCAAGCTGCTCTGGGAGTAGATCATAATATCCCTGGAGGATCTAGTTACCAAAGCAATCAAGTACAGCTAGAGCACAATTCCTCAAACCAAAAGAGTGGCAGGGCGCTAATCAATCCAATTGGCCTTACTAAAACATAATGCCCCTACCGTGTCCTGAACACCATCTTGGCAAAATACTCAGCCGTATGATTCCAAAATCTGTACCTGCATCAATCGTACAACTGCCGGAGTATAATTCCATCAAAAGGTCCAAAATAATACTTGGACCTGTCTACACTCGACCCATAAAAGGGCCCTCATAGTCGTGTATCAACGATGTGGCACTAGGTCAAACAGACCCCTCGATCCATCAGATCCTGCAACTGCGCCATCAGCTCTCACAGCTCTACTGGCAATATCCAATGAGGTGCTGTCGAGGGTGGCGCGGTTCCCCGAACCACGCCAACTCAATCTCTATCTCCCTAACCGGCGGCATTATCAACAGCTCAGGTGAAATCACACCCGGAATCTCGTGGCAACAGAGATATCTTTGGGTCCCGGTGCCGCTGTAAGCACCTCTCACACTGTCGCTATAACCAGTGTGCTCTAACGACCTCAACAACCAAATCTCCTCTCGTCTGCCTCTCAGAAGGTCAAAGTCCTCTCCTTCCGCAGTCTAACATCCTGTGGCACTGTGCCAACCAAAACCCATGCACTAGGTCAAAACGCCGAACTGCCAAAATTACCAATAAGTCCACCCGTATAACTCGCGGCCTCAACTGCATAGGACATAAACCACAAGGGAGCACAACCTCTGTCTCTGCTCACATTGAGGCGACGAATAAAGTCATCCGCAGATAACAAATCCACGCTACCGTTGCGCTACTCTGATATAGATGCTGATGCTGCCATCGGGGTCCACCCGATCTCTGGCATCTCGAAAATTCGCCATCCAGGTACGGAGATGAGAAATGCCTCTGCCGGTCAGCCTGTCCTCCATCACCCGACGCCAAGCGCCGATATCCAGCACTCGCCTCTGGCGGCCGATCCCTATCCAAAGAAACTGCAGCGTCATGCTCCACACACAATGCCTACCCATCGAAGCGTCAATAATTCAAAACGGAGGGACCAACTAAACTGAAAGGTATCCTGGCGCAAACCATTCCCCGTCAAACATATCCTATGCGCCTCGTCCCTCGAAACCTGGAGCGTGCAGTTCGACAACTGTATAAACTTCCTAGCATAGGGAGGCTATCAGATAGTCTCTCCATCACCACCAACCCCAATTTTGCCTACAAAGGCTCCAACTCAAGCCTGTGAATCGGGATG
Source organism: Tillandsia leiboldiana (assembly GCA_029204045.2). NCBI lineage: Eukaryota > Viridiplantae > Streptophyta > Magnoliopsida > Poales > Bromeliaceae > Tillandsia > Tillandsia leiboldiana. Next base: position 3,760 of record JAQNDB010003982.1, on the reverse strand, counting down.
GTTCAGACTCCCGGGACTGGCTCCATCGACCAATGACGTCTCGAAGCTCAGCTACTATCCACTATCCACCCTGCCTTGGTGCCTCGGCACTACCCGTCGGCACGGAGGGGCTGCTCGCTCAGTCGGTGCCACAAGTGCAACTGAAGGTACCACTGCATAGGAAGAAAGTACTGGAGGACACTCAAGCGATACTGCAATTAACTGCGCTCTCTGCTCCAACAAGCGCATCAAACGTTTCATGGCCTCCTCCTGGCATCGGACAGCCTCCGACATCTGTGCCATCTGGATCCATAACTCTTGGGTCTCGCTCTGCTCTGATAGCTCTGCCTCCCGCTGCTCGGGTTACTAATCAGATGCGGAAAACGCATTCCTCACAGCACGACGTCTCACAAGCATCGTAGACCACTGCACAATAACAAACATCAGGACACAACAACCATACGACCCAATCCAGCGAAAGTCTAAGACATGTCATCAATTCCACAGCATTATGTTGTCTGCAGCCAACATAATCGCTTAGGAGCATAAACATGCCAATCACTCATCCCGTCTCTTGGGAGAGGTACAAAATTCGATCAGGACTCTCGCTAAAAGTCACGACTCTCACGTAGTCATCCTAATGTCCAACCACAAGCCTAGGGTGTCTAAGTCCTCAATGACCTACAACCTAGGCTCTGATACCACTCTAATCTGTCACGCCCCGGGGTCGAAACTGCGACCCGGCTCGCCAACAGATCCGCCACCTATGCCAAACCCGCATAGGCGAAGCGTCCTACCTGCAAGAGAAGTACTACAGCTAAACAGATATCAGAGCTAAAAATAAAAAGTCTGCTGTATAACTAAATCAATCACTGTACAACTGGAAATAATACAACAATGTCCGCCTCCCAAAAAGATAATCATACAATATCCTCATATACAAACTCAGAACTCAACCGGGAGGTATCTCCAATAAATACATCAGTGTACAGGCTCTCAATACAACAATCCTCACTACAACAGTCTCTCAAGAAGGAAAATAAAATAACTAATCTACTGAAGCTCTCCTCTGAAGGGGTACCGCTACACTCCAACGACGGGTAGGGAACTAGCTCGCGACTCCCTCGCTTCGGTCAGAAGGATCAGCAACAGGAACAACAGGAACCAGAGTAGAAGTTCCTGTGGGAAAAGACACCACGACGGGTGTGAGAACTACGTCCCAAGTAGTTCTCAGTGGGTGCCGCCAACAAGCCCGACGGTCTGCCCACTAAGTCCACTAGAGGCATAAGTAACAAAAGCAATGCTGTAAGGAAAGCTGGAAAAGTAAACTCTACAGCTACTATGCCTCTACCTAGATGCTCAAGGAGTGGAACAGAAAGAACATGATGCCACAACTAACTCTCATCTCTGATCACCCAATCTGAACTGACTGCCTCATCAGGTCCAGTCAAGCCTGCGCCAACCTACTGCCGTTACGTCCCGGAGGAGCGGACTTACGTAGGACGTCCATGACTGCCAACATGCGCCAACCTACTGCCGTTACGTCCCGGAGGAGCGGACTTACGTAGGACGTCCATGACTGCCAACACCAGCACAGCCAGAGGGACAAATGCAACGACAAGTCGCGATAGAAAAACTCAAACTCACGCCGGTACACAACCCGGTCTCGCCTACTCCGGAGTGGCCCTCGAGGGGAGCGACCCGCCTCGAGTAAAACGTAACCCATCTCAGCTATCTCTGTAAAGTATCTCTGTCAAGCTCAAATGTGGCTCATGCAGGCAATTGATCCACGATCAAAAAGATCGGTAAATCCAAGCCTCAAGCACAACTCAGTCGGAAAAAAAAGGACCTCGACTCGAAACAGGAATAGCCCAAAACACTCTCACACTATGTCGAGAACCCTTCAACGCCCTCAATCTGATAAATGCACGACCATGGCTGAGTCGGGAAACCTACACGACTCGATCTGCCAGAACCCCAAGATCCTCAAGGCTAAGTGGGAGAACCATCTCCACCACTAAATCAGAAAAACAACCTCTAGATCACACTCTACCCACTCATAGCACAAAGTCGCATCCACTGCAAGAAACTGCCTCAACAGGCCAACATTGCAACCACTGAACGAGGAAGGGTCCGGAACCCCGAAAGACTAGAACCTACAATCCAAATCAAACAAGAACAGGCTCTAGGCATAGCCTCTCGTTTTCTCGTCCCAAGAAGAAGGAAGACCTTAGAACCCAGAACCACTCGAATCATCTCGGGTGGTTAATTATAGGAAAAAGGTGACATTTCTTACTGAAGCCATCTGATCTGTAATAAATCCATATTTAATGATTTTTAGTTCTTTTTAGGAAAACAGTTGAAAACCAAGTTTTACATCCAAGCCTCGAAGAGCTAATGCCTTCGTCCAATCAAACAGGAAACAGACTCCGGCGACCTACGATGCTTGGAAGAAAATATTTGGTTGACAAAAATCATATGTTGTCCAAAAAGGTTCTGGGTTTAAGGTCTGCTAACACTGATCTAACCGCTGCCACAAAACAGCGCGACAGATAAAACAAGAAAAATAAAAACTCTCGGTGTACGACGTCTACCCAACGCTCCCGCTACAGATGAACAACCAAGTACATGCTACCAGACGCCACTCCTCCCAAGCACGGTGTAACATGCATCCCACACTAAAAATAACACCTGACCACTCGGCCCACTACCGGGCGAGGAAGAACTCCTATGTCCAGAAAAGTAGAAGTGTGGATGTCTAAAGCAGAAATAACCCTAGCCCAAGTGAGGGTTTTCTACTAGTCTGGTTACACATTCACAATATGACTGGGTGCTAGGTCAAGTCCCAATAACCATAATTTACAGATGGTAAAAGCAAGGAGATGACAATACCATCAATAATACAAGGAATAACGCCATTCCTACATTCTAACATGCTGCACAAGCATTTCACTAACTATCATGCATAGTGCCTACTATAGCAGATTTAAAGCACAGTCCTCAATCTTGGAGACAAGCCACCCACCTGAAATGCTAACTGTCCGAGTCGCACAGCTGAGACAGTCCAGAAACATATCTCTACACACCCACCAATCCAACGTACAGGACAAGTGATCAATCCCTCCTGGGTACAAAAACACACCCCAAATTTACACTTAATTCCATAAAATCCAAGCATCACAAATCTGCTGGGAACAGTCCCCTTAATGCGAAATTTTCAACGGTAAAACGAACTCCAAAAATTCCAATAAAATTATCACAGCGAGCGCTCGTGCGAACCTTCGAAACGGGTACCTGCACGCCCAAGCCCGAGCCCCGTAGGCCGAGTTACAAATTCCCCCAGTACAGGTGCGCAACACTCACACCACCAACTGTAAACGCAAACACAGATAAAGGGGAATAGTATACTTCGGGCAAGCCTCAGAAAAAGCCCGGAAAAATACAAGGATAATCCTTGCACAGTTAATCCAAAAAGTGTATAGACTCGCTCGATCCGACCTCGGCTATGCGGAGATACAATTCCGGCAAGGGCCGCTGTCCAAACAACTCCACCAGAAAACAGCGGCTAGAATGCCTCGAAACCGTTTCAAAACCTGAATCCAGCAAGATGATCAACAAAAAGTCGAAGATGTACCTCTCGTGATTCACCACGCCGACAAGAATCGTCCAAAAATCTGCGGGAGTAGCTCTGTAGACCTCTCAGATCAAACTGTGATATAACGGGCCTCTGATGAAAAATTCCCACACCTGCGCTCCTGATGCCGAAGTCGTCGATGCCCGG